>BSBK01007962.1:0-237500 GCA_027943335.1 Chamaecyparis obtusa
AGCTATTTATATTTGTAACATTTTGATGATAGCATCGCAATAAGGTTTTTAATGAGCGCACTCTAAAAATCTCTACTATATCATAACCTTGGAAATCATTTTCTCTTGGATTATGATGTTTGCGGATGCCATGCAAATTGTCAAGTGTGATGGAGAATAAATTATAAATTGTAAGTTGTTATAAGTGAAACAAAAATTAAAATTTTAGTCACAGTAGTAAAATTTACAAGCCTGGTTCAAAGAGCACCGGTAGGAGAGAACCAAATAAAGAAAACCTTCGGTCTTGCTCATAAAAAGCCAAAAAAACTAAGTCTCTAATAATTACAAAATGAAGAGACAACCAAGATTACATTGTCACTTATAGCTATAGAAAAACCAACCCAATAAAATTATCCAAATGATGAATTACAACATTCATATGACTGTTATTTATTTAATTTTGACATAATGACTTTAAACATTATTTAAAAATAGATTTATCATTGTTTTTTAAAATTTGATATAATGTCTTTAAACATTTATTTGAAATGGATTTTGATGTATGATTGAAAGGTTAGTATGATTAAAGAGATATAGAAAGATTTTAAAGATTCAGAATCTTTAAAATAATTATTTTAAAGATAGTCAATTATTTTTCAATGATAAAGATAATTAAACATTATTTAAAAATGGAGTAATGATTTTTTTTAAAACTTATAGAATGTCTTTAAATATTTATTGAAAGTGAATTTTGATGTATGATTGGAAGGTTAGTATAATTAGAGAGAGTTTGAAGGATTTAAAGATTCAAAATCTTCTTGGTATAATTATTTTAAAGATAATCAATTGTTTTTCAATAATAAAGATAATTTTATCTATTAATTTAGAGAATTTCAAAGATGTTAAAAACAAATGGAAATTCAGAGAATATATGTTTTTCAGATTTTGGTGACAAAGTTTCTAGTTGAAGAAAATGTTTTTTTTCACAATCATTGATCTATCTAAGTTGGTTTTAATAATTTTATGTGTATGAGAAGACCAATGGTTCAAACATTGTGTTTTTCTTTTATAAACATTATATGTGATATTTCTCCACAAAGAAGGTCAGGAAATGTTAATTAATAATTAATAAGGCCTTGTGTAGAAAATGGCCCTAATATTTACCTTCATATATATTCATATATGATTGTTACAAGCAATAGCACAAGGACATAATAGAGTTGTGTGTATGTGTTGATGTGAAACATAGTTGTACAAATGCCATGAGTTCCATATAGTACTTTGGATGGTAAAACTAATTGTAAGATAGAAAATTTATATTATGAGATGAGAAGCATTTGCTCACTATATTAAAAGTGCATATGCTTTATGTTGATACTTGAAATCTCTAATTGAAGAACATGATAGTGGGATGGAACAATTATCTCATATGGTGCAAGAGCTATGATAATTTCTTATAAATTTATAAAGTTATACTAGTTTTCAAGTAGAAAAAAAATTATGGAGCTATCGAAGAAGTAATTTTATCTTGTATGCTATGAGAAAGAGAGAGCCATCCAATATCATTTATATTGGCGAGGAGAAGTTCAAAGTACACGAGTACATGATTTAACTCTAGATGAAGGTCATGCAACTCAAAAAGGATGGACATTAAAGAGTTAATGAAATATATTAGTGGTCGATTTGAGAACTTAAAGATATTTTTTCTTTATGATCAAGGGAAACTATATTGATTAATCATGTGCTCAAGTCCATTACATGGATATGGAAAATAATAAAATTATTTCTTATACTTTAAAAAATTGTGCAAAGTGCATCACCAAGATAGTGATTATAGCAAGGAAAAAGACATGATTCAAGGCAAAAAAAAAAATGCTAAAAAAATGAAATCAAAGGAAGCCAATGATTTCCATTAAAAATATGATTCAAGCCAAAAGAAATGCCATAAAAATAATTAAATCAAAGGAAAACAATGATTTCCATTACAACTATTATTATAAAGATAGTATAGGGAAGAGAAATGTTGGAAACTAAATTTTTATAAATGACTCTTTTTGTATAGGGATAAAGTAAAGGAGAATGATAAAAAAAATAGAAGCAAATGATCAATTATAAGCATGTGCTACAACACTTTTTTCACATCAAACTTTAGCTTAAAAAGAAAGGAAAATAAATATTATATGCGATACACATGTTCTTTGAAAAATCTTATTTACAAATTTTTGGAGTTGTTACCTTCAAATCCTAGTCATTTTCTTGCTCATGTTGGTTGCCAATACATGAGATATGTGTCAAGTATGTGGGATAAAGGGGAATATAGTGTATTGTATATGAGACTTCTTAAATCAATTTTTAATAAGTATAACTCCAATCTTTACAAAGCACTATTCGAAATATTTAGAGTGGATACAAAATTAATGATAATGTGATTATGATGCACGCAACAACAAGAGGCACAATATCAAATCCTAGGGGGGAAATACAACTAATGTACATTGATGTGATAGGGACAAAGGGTTGTGGAAACAATCACAGGTTGTAATTTCTTCTAAAATTTTAGATTTTGAAAACTTCTTTGCATCGCTAAAACAACACATTTTGATTGAGCAAAACCAAGGACCCTCTTTACAAAATTTTGAACTTAGTGTTTTTATGTGCTTATTGTTTTGCATTCTTCATTCTTGGATAGATAAAAAATCTCCTAGAATTGTTGTTCTTGATTGTCTTTGGATATGTTGATTCTCACATTGCAATACTTCATCCCCTCAATATTTTTATGCTCCTCACTATAAATCTCAATTTAACTACCAGCCTTAAAATTGAATAAATTAAAGATTATTTATTAAATAAATTATGATGAATTGACGTTCTTTTATATATGCTTAAATGAAAAAATAAATTATTTATTGATTTATTTAAATAAATATGTGCATGTTTATTTATTTAAATAGTTTAAAAGAAGATCTTATGGCCATAAACTTAAAATAAAGAAGGGTTGAATCATATGATTTAAAAAATTCAAATAAAAAAAGGGAGAAAAAACTATAAAGGGGTCGCATAAATATAAAAGGTAAATGGTTTTTCAGAAAAAGAAACGTGTCAAATTCATAAAATCGGTAAATTTGCTAAGAAAATAATAAATCAGATTGTGGACCTGAAATCTCTTGTGAAAAAATAATTTAATTGTAAAGTTGTGTCCGTCGGTATTCTCCCACTCGCTGTGTAAACGGAAAAATAAAGAAATGAAATTACGGAACTGGAACGGAGTGAATTTAAAATTAATGAGAATCCCATTTGAAATTGGCCATTTGGAAAGCAACCCAATATTTAAAACAAACCACCCATCAAAAAGACTTACAGTTGGCACTTATTTAAACTACTTTGATTACAATGGAGGAATCTAAATATCAAGTAAACTCTAACTAAATATCAAACATATAAACCAAGAAAAGTTAGTGAATATATATATATATATACCAACTATGTACAAAGGCAACAAGTCTCCACATACTCTCTCGAATGAATTGGCAATATGCATAAGAGTAATACATTTCTAGTCATTTTCTTATACTTAGCAAGCTCATCTTTGTATTCTAAAAAGTATGGTATAGGTAGAGTGGGCTTAAATTTAGGATATAAATCACATAAAATCAACAGTTAGGGTAACTTGCTATTTTCATGGCGAATTTAGATACATTTTGTTTTACTCGCATCCTCGTAATCAAGTTGATAGATGTCAAAACATAATGAGGAAATGAAAGATACAACCTAGTTTGAAGTGTCAATAGTTGAAGTGTAGTCTTGAACCACCTATTAGTTCATCATTCATTATCTTCTCACCTCTAGGAGGCATCAAGACATGCCTTGTGTCAACAAGTACAAGCAAATCATAATAAAATCCATCAATTTTGGTAATCTATTACAACACTTGAAAAGGTTAATTGATAATACTAGTGCATGATATGACTCTTTTAGTCCCTAAAACATGGAATATGTCACATTTTCCCAAACCGGCATGCACAAGTGATATGAAAAAATAGCTTGTGTCACCTAAAGTAAATTATTCAATTCAATGGCGCATTCATCTTTCAATTTACATGATTCAACATTATCTTCAAATAACAGATTTTCATGCTCAAATTCAAAAGGAATACAATTAAGATCGCCCCTTTGCGTGTTTGCTTGAACTCTGTCATCATGGAGTAAACTATTTTCCTTGTTATTCACTTGTATAGACCATCATTTCTCATGAGAGAATCATCATCATTAGAAGCACCACAAGATTAGAATGATCAAAAAATGATATACACATATGCTTCTTACTAGAATTAGTCTAATACAATGAAGAAAATCATCTAAATCATTAATACAATTTTCCTATTTTAGCTTGGGACTTATATTAGAGTGATGCATTATCATGTTTTTGGAAACCTTAATTTATCTTTTCCAACTAAATGTCAACATGTTCTTCCAGTAGAGCACTATCTTTCTCTTCACAAACACACTTAATTGGATTAATATGAATAATTCATTTCCTTGACTTCTATCAACTAGTTTCTCTAATAAATTGGACCCCTAACAATGTTATATTATCAATTTTAGTCACACATCCATTAGAAAACATTCTAAAGCTTCTTTAACAATGCTATATCCAAAAGGTTAGATGATAGATCAATCGGTAAACTTGCATGGTTGAAATCTTATACCAAAAATACTCCTTCAAACCCTTCTACTACCAATTTATTGATGAGTGTTTTAACACGGTTCTAACTTAGATAAGATGTTGATATCATACATCTCCTATAAGGAATCAAATCCTAAGGAATGAAGATAAAATTCCCCAAGGTCTTTATAGCTAGGAAACAACTTACAAGATAACTCATTTGAACACTATATTTTTTTGTTTCACAAGGTACCTTGTACATAATGGTTTAATAAATTTATTGAAAAATAATTCAATAAAAAAGTTGTCTTTCAAAATAAATATGAATGTTGGGAGGGTTGTCAAAAATTATAGGATATTAAATACAATATTGAATCTTGTGTTGCAACTTTATCAATTAATGTTTCTTAATATAATTTGGAATCCCTTCTTTAACTAAAGGTTGTGGAAAATGTTTAGACTTTAGGAGGCTGAGACATTTGAATAAGAGGTCCTTTAGTCCACCAGAATCCTACATGAACATGTTTCTCAATTATTTTAACTAAGATTTGTGGAAAATGTGTAGAGTCTAGGAGGTTGAGACATTTGAATGAGAGGTTATCCAATCTCCTAGATCTTGCATTAACACGTTGCTCATAATTTCACTAAATTATTGATCTTCAATTTTTCCCTTTGCTGATTTTCTATAGAGATCCTACAAACTTCCAAAGATTAGTCATAAGGCAATAATTTTAGATCTCCATCAAAATTCTATGCTTTAAAAATTTGGTGTAAAAAGGTGAATTTTATAGTTGTCATTTAATGATTTTTGTGGGTAATTGACTCGAGTTGGAGTATTTTTAGCACTTAGATCATTTTAAAGCTAAGTAATGATGGTTTTAGAGATTTGTCAGTAAATGATCAATCTAACTTAGTCTATAATCCTCATTTGTGCAACCATTAATGCAAAGAAAATTTTGGTGAAAAAAAAATTCCATTTTATAGACAACTTTACAAGGATTGCAGGAATTAAAGGGCATCAAGAGATTTGAACAAATGCAACTCATCCTTGCAAAAATTGTAATCTCGCACATTAAGTCACAAGAACACTTTGTATTATAGACACACAAAAATTTGTGGGAATAGACGAGACATTGAAAGGTTTGCACGAAATCAAAAGTTTGATACTCTCTCAAGACTTAGCAATACCTATTTCATACAACTAATGAAACTAACAGAGAACTAGACTTTGAGAGTTTTAGAAACAAGTGAAAGCGTTGATTTCCTTCACAAGTCCACAATCCCACAAAAGACTTGAAATTAGAATTGAAACAAAATTTCAACTTTACCAAAAGCCATAAAATAGAATTCATGTATTGGTAAAAGAAAAATAGAATGTATAAGACATAAAAAAATATATACTTATTATTTATCTAGAAGAATTTAATACATTAAATAACAAATTAATACCCTAAAAACTATTCTTAACTAGATTTTGATAAATTAAATGCTGCCAAGAAAATGTATTAAATAATTATTTTGATGAGATGGAAGATTCCTATTACAGAAAATAATACTATAACCTACCCTAAAAATATTATAAGTTTCAAAATAATTAACCTATTTTATCGTTCTAAAAGAATTTATTTGAACTATTAGTATTAGAACATTTACAAAACAATCTAATGAATTACTGAACGCAAAAGCTTGAATAGTTAATTTTAGGGTACGTGATACATAATTGCACAGAAAAGTAATATTTGTGACATTTGAATATTAATACCACAATAAGATTCTTAATGAGAAGTCGGAACCCAAAATTTGTCTTATGCATTTATGTTTCATATAAACCAGATCCATCGCCTTAGTTACAGTTTGAAATTAAGTTCATGCAATTAACTTGCATGAAAATTGCGATGCCAGGCAAATTGTCAAAGGTGATGGAGAATAAATAAAATGTAAAGTAAGATAAAATTCATCTTATACAAGCTTGGTTACCATGGAATATAATGTTTGTTTTGAAGAGCAAATGTTTATCATTAGTACTCAACTTGATAGCAGGATTATTGAGGCGTGTAATGTATTTTGCAGCAAATCTGAAAAACTTGATAACCATTATGAAGTTGCATTTAGGTGTGGATATAGTTATCCAATATGTGTGATGGCTATTAGATTGTGTTGTATAACGGTAGTAATTAGTGTGTGGTCATGGCATAAATATTTAGGTTTATGGCTTTATAAAAGTAATTTTAATTATAGACTATTATTCATATTAAGAAGTTTCATGAATACTAGTAATAAAGATCATTGTATTGTGTTTTTCTAGATTCTATTGTATCAATGTTATTTGCATCAGTGTTTCAATTATCTATCATCAGGATGTAAGACAACTGTATGAAAAAAAAAATTGAGTACGCTGTTAATGCAAATAAAATTGACACAGTATAATCCAGAAAAATGCAACATAATTACTATGGACTGTGGAAATCTAATGTCTATTGTGTCATTTCTATTTGCATCAGCGCTTCACTGATCTCTCATCAAGATGTAAGACAGCTGTATGAAGAAAAATAAAATTGAGTACAATCCAAAACGTTAATGCAAATAAAGTTGACACAGTAGAATCCAGAATAATGCAACATAATTACTATGGACTGTGAAATCTAATGTCTATTGTGTCAATTTTATTTGCATCAGCTTTTTGGATCATACTCAATGATCCATCATCAAGATATAAGACACTTGTATGAAGAAAAATAAAATTGAGTATGATCTGAAACGTTGATAGAAATAAAATATTTGACACAATAGAATCCAGAAAACCACAACAATTTCATAATTCGTTGTTAAAAGGTTTTGATAGCAAAGCTCAAACTCATTATCAACTTTTCATTTTTATTTTTTATTTATTTATTTATTTTTGACTGGTGCAACTCTTGCATTTTATGAAAAACACGGTAATGACTTGCTAGCATTGGCGGATGGTCTGCCATGGACATTTTACAATAACAGTTATCCATACTTTGCAAAGCGTCTCAGCCTCTGGAGTTGTACACAACAATTGTTTTCATTGATCGGAAAAACAGTATTAAAACATTAAAATTAAAATAAACACATTTGGAGTCCTCAATTAAGAGATTTAAACGAGATAAAATAGCAGCAAAATGTACCCGGTTTTTTTTGAATGAATTGTGGTGTCTGAAGACTTTATGCTTCCATTGTGGGTTGCTTGATGAGAAACCCTAATCTTGTCGACGTTAGCCTGAGAATCAATGAAGTTGCATTTAGATTTTGATATGGTTTTTCATACAAGAAATTATGTGATGCCTACTAGATTTTGTTTTAAAATCGTAGTAGTTAGTGTGTTGTTAGGGTACAATTAAGGTTTAGGATACTATCACAAAAAAAAATTCGATCAGATGTATTTTTGACATTAAGAAGACTCATGAATACTAATTATAGATATCATTGTGGAATCTAAAAACTTATAGTTGATTAAAGCAATGATTACATAGATTGTTGTTAAATCTGTGAACATTTTGATATCAAAGATCATTGCAAATGACTTCACCTCTTTATTGGTAGGATTATGAAAAACATCTTGTTATGGATGATGATGAACAAATGTTATAAAAGGTGTTTAGGGCTAAAGAAGGCACTTCATAGGCTAAAACAAGTCTGAAAAATTCGGTATTCAAGACTAGACAAGCAACTCCAATAATACGGCTTCAGTTTTAGAAGAACTAGTGATGATATGTTTCAAGGGTTTTTCATAGAAATGTAAAAAGAATTTGAAATATCCATGATTGGTGAGTTAAAATGTTGAAGAAGTTTAGAATGGAGGATTGTGATCTAGTAAGTACACCCCATAGCAATAGGATGTGAATTAAGTTAAAATGATGAATCATTCAAGACAAATCAAACTATTTGCAATATCCATGCTTGGTGAGTTAAAATGTTGAAGAAGTTTAGAATAGAAGATTGTGATCCTGTGAGTACACTTCATGGTAATAGGATGTGAATTAAGTTAAAATGATGAATCATCCAAGAGAAATCAAACTCTTAACATGTCAATTATTAGAAGTCTATTACATATATGCAAACTATAAGGCCTCGTAGCAAGGTTTTAGTTGCACATAAATAAACTCATGTGCAAGTAGCAAAAAGAATATTCAAATATTTGAAAGACACTAGATTTTGGCAAATTTTGATTAATTTTTGAAGCGTTGCAATTATGGTTAGTTAAGTTTACAAAAGTAAAAGATTTTTTGTTTTACTAATTTACATCACTCTCACTATAATTGAGTTTTCTTCAAGAAACATCCTTTAAAAAACTATTTGGGTAAGAGACAAAGTAGAGTTTCACATTCTCCAAATTTGGTTCTAGAATCTAAAAGAACATTAATCTAAAACCACAAACATCACTTAGGCCCATAGACTTGACCTTTTATAGAAAACATGTCTAATGTAGGCTCAAAGTTAATAAATTGTCACAAATATTTAGCATATATCAATCTAATTTTAAGATCTTCAACAAAGCTAATATTCTTTAATTTTAAGAATAAATATCTAAATTTAATATTAAAAAATAGAAAGAATAGTTATCTAAATTATCAATTTTCAAATATCATTATAAATAAATTTAAATTAACTTATACTTAATTATTTAAATATTTGCTTAATTAACTTAGATTAACTTTAAGAAAAGATTATTTCCTTTTACAAATATAGATACATATCTATGAATCCTAATTTTATCATAAATTTTAATATAGTATAATATTAAAACAATTTCTACATATTTTGTAAACAAGTTCTAAATCTTATCTTCAAAACTTTTTAATAGTAACCTTAAAATTATGAAAATATAATATACATTTCAATCCTTTCTAATTTTTTTTTATCAATTTATTTTTATTTGTATTTTAATTCTGTAAAGAATTAGTAGATAAAAATAATTTTAATATCTTTATATTCATAATCTTTATTTAGGAAGTTTCGTCACCCAATTTTATTATTCATTATATATATTTCAATACTCTACGATTGGCAATATTAATTAATTATTGAAATAATACATGTAGCTACTTTAAGTATCACTTTTATTTATTTAATTCTCAGTTTAAATCAAGAAGAACATTTATACAAAGATTTTTTTTAAATCATAATTTTAAATAAATTAAATATATTTTTAGGCTATGATTTTTTTAAAAAAATTGAAACCACCACTAAAATATATTAAATTAATTAACAATATAAATTTAAAAAATAAGAAATTAATTAAATTATTATTAGTATTCAAATAGTATATTAAGTAATAAAGGTTGTTAATTAGTTTGATTATTGTTTCTATTTGATATTTTTCACTTTATCTCTAGCATATAAATCAAGTGAGTCTATTAGTTGAGCACAACTTGTTTAACATGAAATAAAATAAAGATATCAATTAATAAATTTTAATTTAAATAATAAAAACTATACAAACAACTAATATTTCTTCCAACTATTAGGAAATCAAGTTTACAATCAATAATATAACATGTCCCCACTCTCAAGAATGTTATGGCTCTGTGCCAAATTGGGATGGATATCAACATTACCAAATGACATTCTATTGTTATTACAATCTTGGCCTATTCTTTATAATAGCAATCTAGTTGGTAGCATATATTGACAATTTCTCCCTCAATTGTATTATGAGAAATTTGGAAGGAAAGGAACAAAAGAATTTTTCAAGGGAAATCATTGGAATGGGAAATTATTACAAATAAGATGAAAGTAATTATTGTGGAAAAAATGAATTCAAGAATTCAAGCCCAAAAACATAAATCAAAATACATCACTAGCTAGGATGATAGAATGCATAAAAACTAGTTTGGGTTAAAACTCCCCACAATCATTGGCAAAGGATGTCAACTTAGTAAAAAAGATACAGAAAATTGCAAATGGAAATCCCTAAACACAAGCTAGTTCAAATTGAACTTTGATGGAGCATCTAGGAGAAATCCAAGCCCTTCAAGAGAGGGATGTGTGATTCACTCATGTCAAGGCGAGATCATAGAAAAATTATCCAAATCCTTAGAGATTAATACTAATAATATAGAAAAAAATTAAGACTTTAGTAAAAGGTTTATCTCTTTGTTGAGAGTTGAATTTGAAAAGAATTGAAATTAAATAGGATTCAACCATAAATGCTATAAGAGAAAAGAAGATTCTTAATTGGCTCAGATTATAGTCAATTTTGGACACTGTTGTGGTATTAATAGAAAAATTAGAGGGTGTAACTATGAACCATATCTATAAAGAAGGTAATTTTGTGGCAGATGAGTAAGAAAATTTAGGAGAAGATGGAACAAATACTAAATATTTTTCTATGGATTCATAATGATTTATGTTGACAACCTTCTTATGGGCCTCAATTATCTAGAAAACAAAGCAAGGAGTGTATTGTTGCATTGTTTAAAATTGTTAATCAAATATGAAATCTTGGAGATATCACTAATAGAGCATGATATATGTTGCAATGGACAAAGCTTGCAGTGGATGCTAGTGAGATTTTAAGTCTGAAGCATGGGGCAAAGGGCAGAGAACATATTAGTTAGAAACTAAATTTGATAAATCATAATTGATATTCATAGTGGAAAACCTTGATCCGGTTAGTATTAAAAGGAGGATTTGAGCTCACTGGAGAAGGTTGAATAGTAGCTCACAGCTGGATACGGGATGTCTTCTTCATAGGATGAGATGATTAGTGGTAGAAAGATTGCAAAAAATAGAGTTTAGGGCCCGTTTGGTTGGGGAATTGAAAAATAATGCAAATCATGGTTATCTATACCCTGGTTATACAAACCCCGGTTATGCTTTTTTGGGACTGTTTGGTTGCTCTGGAAGATGGATTTGTAAATCCACATTCTCCGTTTGGTTGTCAAATTGAAAATAGGAATTCGAATTTATGAAATTCTCATTCTCTGTTTGGTTGAACATTTTCGAATTGGGATTAGAATGGAGGTCTCCATATTCTCTGTTTGGTTCTGCACTTTGAATTAGAATTTGAGTTTGGGTCTCCATCTTCTTCATTTGGTTGTTCATTTCAAATTAGAATTGGAATATGACACCGATTTTTTATTTTTTATTTTTTTAAATTAATTTATGATTAGTCAGTTTTGATATATTTATTATATTTTATTGACCTATGTTAATTATATTTATTATATTTATTTATAAATAATTATATTTATTATTTATTATTATATTTAATTATATTTATTATATTTTGTTAATTTATTATATTTATTTCAATTTTAAATTTTAAAGTTAATTGAACTTGAATTTGTGTATTTAATCCATCATAAGATATCAATACAATGAAAGTAACAAGATTGCATTGCTCGGTAATATAAAAAATTCTATCAGTTGGCTAAATCAATTGGAGAGTTATAAAATAAAGCTTGGCATACTTTTAGTGCTTTCCAATCTATTGATTTGAGAACCAATACAATGTCCAACGTCAACCGATGCTCTTGGTAGTCTTCACAGGTGGGGTTGGTGTACTTTGTAATGTTCAAACATTATAATATTACTAAGGAAGACATATAATAGGATAAATGTATGGAGAAAATAAACTTTGAAACCCACAAGGTATTTTTGGGATTTACGATTATGGAGCTTCAAGCCCTTATGTGGCCAAAGTATAGTAATGTTTGTGAAAAATATATAAAAACTTGTAGGAAAGGTAAAAGGTTGTGGCAAGGTAAAAATTATAAATGCCACATTATAAATCTAGATAATTTTACTATGAAAGGGTCGTGCATCATACCCACTCCAATAATTTCTTTCAAGAACTTGCAACCTCATTACTTTCCTAGCAAGAATTGGTATGACACACACAAGTGGTATAGGATAATGAGGACCTTTTATTTTACCTCATATGCCTTGTTTGTCTTTTCAAACTACTCCCAATAGTGATTGTGGAAGACCTACAGAGCTAGTCATTGCAACTTTTAACATGAGAAGGGATAGTATTCTTGTAGAGAGTCAGAAGTACGTGAAGAGAAGGAACAATGCGAATATTGTGACAAAAAATGTATTTACCCTTAAATGGCTTACTCGTTTGAATTAATCACAGAACAAATTATTAAAATACATCAAATATAAATCAATCATTATAAATATCATCTTTAATTATCATACTAAACATATTTATTTTTTATTCACATTTATTTCATTTCAAAGATTCCAAACTACTAACACATTGCTCATATCACATCAAAATATAAATAAGTTATCTAGTCCACATATATATCTATCTCCAAAAAATTATCAAACTAAGTAGTAAGATGATCAAACTAAATAGAATGATTGTTGCACAAAGAAGATGTCGTAAAAACAAGATTTCGGCTTTGGATGTAGCCTCCGCTTTTGCCATAGTTTTCTCTAGTCTTTTACAATTCTTGCACTCGTCATCTACAACAGGTCTGTGTGTACAATGTACTGATGATGTAGACAACGACGGGGTGTCATTGACCCATCGGAAGTAACCGCATCCAGCTCCATCCTACAATACAAATAAGTTAGTCTCGCTATAATGACTAATATTTATTATTTGTAAATATTTAAATATTGTGCATTTAACAACCTTATAGAAGTTTTTACATCCCCAAAATTTACGGCCTGGATTCTCCTCTGTCTGTGACTTCCTCAACACACAACGCAATCCATCACCGCAGTCACACATAGGAGCATTCCTCGTAGCCATCAACACTGTATCAAGCAAAAATTTGTTCATTCATATTAATTTTGTTCGCTATAACAACATGAATATATTATATGGGTACAAATTAATAAAGTTATGCAAAAAATATAATGACACAACTATAGCATCAGATATAACAATATCCATGAACTGGGTGGTGGTGTGAAAACACACCGTTAAATAAAAAAGCACAAGTAGATCCACCGTCTGCGCCCTTATGCCCCACATTCGATGATCAATCCTGCATCTCCAAAGTAAACATGATACAAAAACTAAAACCTGTTCATTTTTAAATGGAATACACCAAGGAGTACCATCAGAAATTTTGACTGTTTACAAACATGTACAGTAAACAATCATTAGATAGCTCATTTTTTTATCAACATATGTGGATTTTTTTGCATCGATATTTGAAATACCTTCTTGGTTCGATTGTGTAGATAGTTTTGGATCACACTCTGTGATTCATCATCAGGATTGCAAGAGATAGTTTGAGACCAAAATGATTGCAATAGATCAAAATGGACTTTTCTTTCAGTTATTTTTATCTCTTCCATCCCCACAAAGGATCATAGAGTGTGACCATAAAATATCTACAAAATCAAATCCAGAAGCTATTTCAAACATATTTAATGTCAGCATATGTGTAGTCTCACTTTATCATGTGTAGTCTCAAAACTATCCATTTCTATTTCTGTACCTATCACATGGTTTTTTAAAATGAATAAAAAATGAAAAAAAATTGAAGATGATATAGAGCATCAAACAAAGTAGAATAATTTAACTTAATTTCGTAATGCGACAATAATAACAAGATGGTTAATACATACAAAATCATGAACAATATAATCGTCTACCAAAACACATCTATAAAATCATGTCTGAAGAACTAGAAATGGATAGTTAAGAGACTACATCTTAACAATACATTAAATGAAGCATTCATCATGCGGTACTCCTTCGTGTATTCCACTTAAAAACAAATGCAAGCTAATATGTCTAAAAGCACTCGAAATTCAAAAGACGAGAGAAACAAGGTTTTCTAAAACTGGAGAGAAGAATAAAAAAATGGAGAGAAAGACAAACACTGTATAAAATTAAGTATAAATTGACAAGAACACTCTGTGAAAGCCAACATAATCACTAGCAACACAAAATAATGGAGAGGAAAATGAGCACTACATAAAATGAAATATAAAATGACAAGCACACTCTATGAAAGCCAACATAATCACTACCAACACAAAATAATGGAGAGGAAAATGAGCACTATATAAAATGACAAACACACTCTGTGAAAGCCAACATAACCACTAGCAACACACAATAATCTTGGCATGGATCCAAAGAATTAACACAATAAAAATACCGACAGGTACTTACTAGTGGCTCTAACATAAATATCCAATGCTTCCATTTCTCATAAAACTATATTTTGTAAGGTCATAATCGGGTTATCATCTTCATATTCCTGTCATCTTAATAATGGAGTTGAACAGCAATATCATATTCAGTATCATATTCAACTTATGATACTTAATATGATACTAAATATGATACTGCTTGTGATACTGAATATGATACTGCTTATGATACTGAATATTCAGTATCATAAGCAGTATCATATTCAGCTTATGATACTGAATATGATACTACTTATGATACTGAATATGATACTAAATATTCAGTAGCATATTCAACAATCATATTCATGAACAGTAGTATCATATTCGGTATCATATTCAGCAATCATATTCATGAACAGCAGTAACATATTCATGAACAGCAGTAACATACGCATGAACAGCAGTAACATATTCTTAAGATGAAAGTGTCAGCCATAGTTATTAAGAGGAGTCTTATTGAAAGAGAGTAGGGTTATCTTAAGGCTTAAGAAGATCCTCTTAAGGTCTAGTGCTCAGATTTTAGATCTTGCATGGCTGTATATTGCACTCCTAATCAAATTATTTCCTGGCTCACATTCAAGAAAATTAGTTTGTTGACTATCAACCCAAACAAGGAAGATTTCATGATGCTTTAAGACCAAAGTTAAAATATTGGCACCTGAAAGTTCAGAAGCAGATATGGGTGGTAGGTAGACCTGTGACTCCAAGCTCCTTAAAATCACGTGTGAATGAAATGTCCTGAAGACTGGTGTTTCTCATACATCCAATGGAAGTTTCTTTAACGAATCTTCAGAATGAAAGATTGCAGAAGTGTAAGGTCAAAAGAGAAAGCTTCTGTCAAGGTTGGCAGATATTTAATCATTATTTGGAGAAGAAATTAGTAATATAGATGCGTCAAAACAAGTTGAAAAGGATGCAGTTACTCATTTGGGAAAACTTCCTGTGACGAAGGCAACTTCTCCTAGTCCTGGTGAATCAGTTGTTCATCTCAAATGTGAGGATGTTAGTTGGCCATCTGCAGATGATGAAAACCTATTTTGGAAGAAAGAATTTCTTTGTGCCAATCAGTTTCAAATCTCAGAATCAATGTTAAACCTAATTCTGATCACATGCACCTTGTACATGTTATAGCTGAAATTGCACCCATAGCAAAGTTTGGTGGGTTGGGTGATGTTGTTACTGGTCTTGCAAGAGCACGTCTAAATAGAGGACACAAGGTGGAGGTAATGCTTCCTTTCTATGAATGCATTAAGAATGAACAGATAAATGATCTGACTCTTTCTGATACATACTCATCATAGCATAATGGAGGTTGGGAATATTGTGGTCTAGTTTCTGGAACGCCACTAATACTTATTGAACTGGCCAACCACCTTTTCAAAGGGCAATGTGTCTATGAGGGTTCATATGATGAGCTAGAGGATTATTTCTTTTTCAGTCGAGCATACCTGGAATTGATGCAGGTGATAGGCACTCAGCCGGACATCATCCTTATTCATGAATGGCAAACTAGTAGATTATTTCTACTTTACTGGGATATGTTCCACAACCTTTCTGATTAAGAAGCCAAGGATTGTTATAATAATACACAATGGGAGCAAAATGACAGGCAACGATTTGAGGTACTAGTAATAAAGAGGCAGTGAGAGTATATGAATGTTCATATGTAGAAGGATAGTTAGAAGGCTAGGTAAGAGCAGAAATGAAAACACAGATGGATAAATCATGTTTCAGTCAAGAAAACATATTCAAGGCAAGTGCAAGGAAATTATTGCGTGAAAAGAGTCGATTACATATGGCACCAGATGTGATCAGTTCACTGAAGTTGTAACTTTTTGGTTACATCATCTATTGATAAGTAGGAGATATTTTCCACAAGAAGTCAAATTGTGATATTGCTATCAGGATTCAACTGTGTAGTTTTTGAGTCCAACTCATCCAACTCATGAAACATGGGTCAATGAGTTGGACTCAAAAACTACACAGTTGAATCCTGATAGCAATATCACTACATCATCTATGCTAGTAGCAATAGATCTCAACAAATATTACTATGTGTGGCAGAGCTCCTGCCATTTTATCTCAACAGATGAAAATTTACAAGCATATGGTAGCAAATATTATGCAGTAAATAATAACAGTTGAGATCCCAAATAAAATAGTTACAGCCAAGTTGCCAAGCAAGGTTACTAAGGATGCAATATATACCAGAGTTTAGACCACGCGGGGTCACTAGTTCATGCTACTGAAGCAGAATATTCAATATAAGCATCTATGTATATTTATGCCTAAGAAATTCAAACTTTTTTTCATGAAAATTGACTCAGATTATGATTAGAATGGCAACAGCATTTAAATTTTTTAATACCATGGGGTCATGCCTAACAGTAATGCATAATATTTTTGTATTGTGTATTGTGTATTGTTCAGTCTTCAAACAGAGATTGGTATTTTGTTGTTCAGTCTTCAAATGAAAGTATTGACAAGTAGGAATTGATGACATCACATCTTTGACCATTCCTCATGCATCTGCGGATTGACAAATTCTATCTATCAACATCAACCGGTCCTCATCGGTTTCCATGGACAGAAACCCATTGAATATGGCTGGCTTCTCCATCAAGATCTAGTAGAATGTGATCGCATCACTGCTGCTCACCTGAGGCATGGCTTTCAAAGTTTTCCATGCTCCACCTAACACGGCCTGTTCCTGAGAATGGTCGACTTTGACAACCTGAGGCACTTTAAGGCTCTCTGTTAAGGTCTGCATTGTCTCACAAATCATATCCAAGGAAGATGCCAAACTTGCCTTCCTCTTCCTTACCCTCCTCTGCAATGATCCCGTGCTCGGACATGATCGGGGAGTTGCAGTCTCATCATCCAGATCACGCTGAGTCTCAAAAGATGTGCCACACTCGGGCCCATCAACATCAACACTAGCATCATCATCATCATCATCTAACTGTGCAGGGCGGTTACAGTGCCCTTCCTCGGCCTTGCCAGCAGTTGTTGTGGCAGTCCCATCAACGATGTCATTGCCAACAATTATGGCAAGGTCATTGTAGTATGGGAAAGATGTTCTTTTGAACATCCTAGCTGATCTGTACTCTTGAGACTACACAAACACCAAAAAATGTGCATTGGACTATCAGAACAACATGCACAACAAAAACCAGATTTGCATAGTTAAGAGAGCGGATATAAAAGTCATGAAAAGACAAATTTACCTCGAAAAGTTTGTCCTAGACCGAATCCGCTGCCTCCACAGTTTGCGTTACTTCGTTCCAACCGAAGCCACTTTTTCTCCTCAAATCTCTCACAAGCTTGAATCCTTTCTTCCAAGTTTTCAGCTTGTTCTTGAATTGGTCTTTGCTTAGGTTCATAGTCAACTCCGCATTGAACTGCCTTTCAATGGCAGCCCACGCTTCTTTTTTGAAGCCACCTTCGCATTTTCTGCCAAGGTGGACTTGGTCAATGAGGAAATCGAGGAAAACCCTTTCCATACATTTGGTCCAGATCATTTTCTTACTGGACGAAGGCTCTTCCAACATAATCGGGTCTTGAGCACTGCCATCAATGCTCATGAGTAGCTCAGTCATTGCCATGTAGTAGTCTGCACATGGCTATCAATGTCAGGAGATAAATACATACAAGGCATCATGTATACAAGGCATAGCATAAGGAAACCAAACAACATGCATCAAAAGGAAACCATACAACCATACATCCAAAGGAAAATCAAAATCATGTATACAAGGCATAGTATAAGGAAACCATACAACCATACATCAAAAGGAAAACATACAACCATACATCGAAAGGAAAATCAGAATCATGTATACAAGGCATTGTTAGAATCAAGTATCCATCAAAAGGAAAACATACAACCATACATCAATATCTCTGCATATGTCATCAAAAGGAAACCATACAACCATACATCAAATCTCAAAGGAAACCACTATACTGCACAATCATTAACCAACAAGAAAGTACAGCTATTCTCTATGTCTATAGTCTTCCCACATCCTAATCGCTAGGTCATCCCGAAACTGTGACCACTCATGTCTATCCTGCTGAGAGAAGCCATATGTCTATAACATTGGCACATCGACCCCACCACAATCATGATCATCCTCCTCTTCCACTTCCACCTCAAGTATGCCATACACTTCCGTGATGTAATTGTGAAGTATGCAACACGCCAAAACAATATAGGATTGTGTCATGATATCATAAGTCATTGCATGTCTCAGGATTGGAAAATGCCGCTTCACAATACCGAAGGTGCGTTCTTCTGCATTTCTGAGAGAGGCGTGTCGGTTGTTGAACAACTCCCTGGCATTTTGTATTGGGTTTTCTCTTGAAAATTCCTTCAAGTGGTACCATGTAGATCGGTAAGGAGCGAGAAATCCAGGGGCATTTGGATATCCCGCATCCACTAGATAATATTTTTGATGCAGGAGCATCCTGGGTGTAAGAGCAATCTTGCATCACCCAAAAATATTTCTATTTTTGTATTCAATAAGGGCTATTTTGTGCAGAGCTGCTATTTATGGAAAGTTACTATTTTTGGTAATTTTTGTATGTGCTCAGAATGATCTGATTTCTTTCTTGGAGGTTGATTTTGGTCATATAAGTCTGCCAGTAAAGTTTCATTGCCAGATCAAGTGTATATTGGAAGATATTGAAGATTTTCAGTATTGGCAGCAGGGTACAGAAACTTTAAACTCAGTTTTGAAGGCTTTAGAGGCCCCGGATGAGGTCAAAAATTTGGGTGACGAGCGCTTGCGTGGGTCAAGCCTGTAGAGCGCTTCGTGGCATTTCTGAAATGGGGTTATAATAGTCAATCGGGTCAACTGGTGATGACTTATGATCTCCAGAAGTCGGGTCACCTGAAATGGCGCAAAATAATTTTCCTTCAAAATTTCTGTTCGGGTTTCAAAGGTTATCTTGAGCCGACTATGATGTAATAAAATGCAAAGTAAAATAATTCTAAGTTTGGTCGGCTGTATTGGCTAAAATTCTGGAACCTTCCCAGGCGGTGGAAAAAATTGCCTATATAAGGAAGGCTGCATTATTGTCTTAGGCAGTTCAGAATAGTTCTGGGCAATAATTCGAGGCTTTGTCCTACAGAATATTGTAAGGGAATGCCCATGTGGCTTTGCATATTGTAATTCTGAAAGTTTGTAATTCCACATTTGTGGAGATAATAAGAAGCTAATTTTCTGTTCTTGCATATTACTGTTGTTGTTTCTCTATTTCTGTTATGTGTTTGTGGTATTAAGGGGAGCACCCTTCATCAAGTGGTATCAGAGCAGGAGTTCTTGAGTGTGTAAACAGATCACCGACTGTGAGGCAGTTTGCACCAGGACCGTGGTTAGGGTTTCAGCGCGCATCGCGAAAATGCCTCCACGAAGAGAACGTGGCGGAAGACCTGGTGTTGTGACACCTGAGGTTAGAGAGCTGCAGAGATAAGTGCGAGCATTGCAAGAAGAGATTCGCAGAGGAATGAATCTTAATGTCAGAGACGAAAGCGAAGATGAAGCCGAAGAAGAATATCAAGTAGGAGAAGTTGAAATTGTGAACCAGGAGGAAGAAAGACTTTTTCGAGCGATTTCCAAGATTGGGAAAAGACCTAAGATTGAGGTTCCTACATTTTCTGGAAATCTTAACCCCGAGGAATTGATCGACTGGATCAATGAATGTGAAGAATATTTTGAGTATGAAGATGTTGAGGATCCTGATAGGGTCAAATTTGCAAAAGCCAGACTGAAAGGTCATGCGAAGATATGGTGGCAAGAGATTCAGTTGGAGCGAAATAGAAGGGGAAAGGAGAAGATCACGAGATGGGATCAGATGGTGGATAAATTGAAGCGACAGTTCATTCCTGTTGATTATGAGCTTGACCTACTGAAGAAAATGAAGAGTTTGAAGCAAGCAGGAAGATCTGTTCAGGAGTATACAGAAGAGTTCTATCGACTTCTCATCAGAATAGGCCATGCAGAAGCTGATAAGGAGAAAGTTTCCTGATAACTTAATGGGTTAAGGCCAAGCATTCAGGAGGAGCTGGATCTGGTTCGAATGAATAGTATTGAAGAGGCATACCAGTTTGCCCTAAAAGTAGAGGAAAAGCTGAACAAGAAGTTTGAGAGCAGACAAAATGGAAGAGGTTGCGGTGGACGATCTGGTGGACGGTCATATGGTGGCCGAAATGAAGATCCAAAAAAGAAGGATGAGGCCAGTAGCAGTCAGAATCAGCGAGGAAATAATTCCAATCGCTTCCAGGATCAGAATAATAGAGATCAAAGAGGAAGGGGAAGAGGACAAGGATCTGGAAGAGGTGGCTTCTGTGGAACATGTTTTCACTGTGGAGAAGAAGGTCATAGGGCATTTGAATGTCCTCAGCGCCAAGGTAGAACAGACAGGAGAAATGAAGGCCAGGCCAGTTTTGCACATGTAGATGAAGATGCTGAAAGAGGAGAAACGTTGATTAACAGAAGAGTCCTGCTGAGTGGTGAGAATAAACCTGAGCAAAGGAGGAGCTTGTTTCGCACCAGGTGCAAGTGTGAAGGTAAATGTTGTGATGTGATTATCGATAGTGGAAGCACTGACAATTTGGTGTCAGAAGAGATGGTGACAAAGTTGAAGCTCAAGAGACAGAAACACCCACATCCATATCGGATTGCCTGGGTACAGGATGACCACAAGGTCATGGTCAATGAACAATGCCTAGTGAAGTTCAAGATTGGCGGATACCAAGATGAGGTACTGTGTGATATCATATCTATGGATGCATGTCATATGTTGTTGGGTAGACCATGGCAGTTTGACAGATGTGCTGTACATGATGGTCGTGCGAATACCTATTCCCTGACAAAGGATGGAGTGCGACATAAGCTAAAACCATTGAAGGAGACTGAAGAAAAGGTATGTGGTAATGCAAAGATAACTTTTGTTGATGGAAGAAATTTCCTAGATGGTATGAGGCATGAGCATGTATGTTTTGCTTTAATTCCAAAAGCTGGTAAAGAGGAAGTAGAGAATGTTCCTGTAGAAGTTGCAGATTTGTTGAATGAGTTTCAGGATATTGTATCCAATAACGTGCCTAATGGATTACCACCAGTCAGGAAGATCAGTCATCAGATGGACTTGATCCCAGGAGTGAGTTTGCCGAATAAGGCAGCACACAGAATGACACCTGCAGAAAGTGAGGAGTTGAACAGACAAGTACATGAATTGTTACAGAAAGGATTGATCCGTGAGAGTCTGAGTCCCTGTGCTGTACCAGCAGTATTAGCACCAAAGAAGAATGGAGAATGGAAGATGTGTACAGATTCTAGGGAAATAAATAAGATCACAATCAAGTAAAGGTTTCCATTGCCACGAATGGATGATATTATGGACTGTTTGAGTGGAGCTGTGTATTTCTCAAAGATAGATCTGAAAAGTGGATATCATCAGATTCGGATCAGAGAAGGAGATGAATGGAAGACTGCCTTCAAGACAAAGGAAGGACTATATGAGTGGTTAGTCATGCCTTTTGGGCTAACCAATGCGCCGAGCACTTTCATGCGGCTCATGAACGAGGTTCTGAAAGAATTTCTGGGTAAGTTTGTCATTGTTTACCTAGATGATATTTTGATCTTTAGTAAGACATTGGATGAGCATATGATGCATATTCGTATGGTATTTGAGAAGTTGAGAGAAGAGAAATTGTTGATTAATTTGAAGAAGTGCAGTTTTGTGAAGAAAGAGTTAGTGTATTTGGGATTTGTAGTTTCAGCAGAAGGTCTAAAAATAGACCCAGAGAAGGTACAGGCTATCCTTGAATGACCTACTCCAAGGAGTGCTACCGAGGTAAGATCTTTTCATGGTCTAGCTAGCTTTTACAGAAAGTTTATCAGAAATTTTAGCAGTATTTTTGGACCCTTGACTGAAACAATGAGAGGGGATAGAAAAGAGTTTAAGTGGACTAATGGGGCAAAAAAGAGTTTTCAATTGTTGAAACAAAAAGTTACAGAACAACCTGTTTTAGCACTTCCAGATTTTAATAAGGTGTTTCAAGTAGATTGTGATGCTAGTGGTACTACAATAGGAGCTGTTATGAGCCAAGAAGGTAAACCTGTTGCTTATTTCAGTGAGAAGTTAAATGATGCCAAGAAGAAATATTCTATTTATGATCAGAAATTTTATGCTATAGTTCAGGCATTAAAGAAGTGGAGACATTATCTGCTTCCTAAGGAGTTTGTTTTGTACACTGATCATCAAGCTTTGCAATATTTGAATAGTCAAGGAAAGTTAAATCAGAGGCATTTGAAATGGGTTGAGTTTTTACAGAGTTATACATTTGTTTTGAAACACAGGAGTGGAAAGTCTAATAAGGTTGCAGATGCTCTTAGCAGAAGGCAACTATTGCTAACAAAAATGTAGATTGAAGTGGTTGGGTTCAAGGAACTCAAGAATTTGTATCCAGAGGATCCTGATTTTGGTGAAGCTTGGAAAGCTTGTGCAGAACCTGTTACTCTAGATAGAACAAAATGGTTGGATTTCATCATCTAGGATGATATGCTATTCAGAGGGAGTCAGTTGTGCATTCCACGAAGTTCTATGAGGGAGAATCTCATCAAGGAGAAGCATAGTGGAGGATTGGCTGGATATTTTGGTCATGATAAAACTGTTGATTTGGTTAGTGAGAATTATTATTGGCCACAGTTGCAGCAAGATGTGAAGAAGTTTGTACAGAGTTGCAGAGTGTGTCAGATGGCGAAAGGAGTGAAGCAAAATACAGGGTTGTATCAGCCATTACCTATACCAGAGAAGCCTTGGGAGGATATCAGCATGGACTTTGTTCTTGGTTTACTGAGGACACAACGGGGACACGATTTAATTTTTGTGGTAGTTGACAGATTTTCAAAGATGGCACATTTCATTCCCTGCAAGAAGACTAATGATGCTGTTCATGTAGCAGAATTGTTTTTCAGAGAAGTAGTGAGACTTCATGGTTTGCCAAAGACCATAGTTTCAGATCGGGACACTAAGTTTGTTGGATATTTCTGGCGTACATTGTGGAAGAAGTTGAAGATAGATTTAAAGTTTAGTTCATCACATCATCCACAGACTGATGGACAGACAGAGGTGGTGAATAGAAGTTTGGAAAATTTGCTGAGATGTTTGGTTGGAGATAAGCCAACAAGATGGGATTTGATTTTACCACAGGCGGAATTCGCATACAATAATTCTGTCAATAGGAGCACTGGTAAATCACCATTCCAGATTGTATATGGAAGTAGTCCAAGAAATGCATCTGAATTAAGGAAGATAGATAAAGGAGAAATAAGTAGTGCTGAAGCTGAGGATTTTGCAGAACAGTTGAAGAACATCCATGGGGAGGTGAGGAAGCATATTGCCAAGATGAATGCACAGTATAAGGCTAAGGCAGATGAGAAAAGGAGGTATAAAGAATTTCAGGTTGGTGATAAAGTCATGGTTCATTTGCAGAAGGAGCGGTTTCCAGTTGGTACATATAACAAGCTGAAAATGAAGAAGTTTGGACCATGCAGGATACTGAAGAAACATGATTCAAGAAACGCATATGAGGTAGAATTGCCTACTGAGCTAAATATTTCACCAATGTTTAACATTTTTGATCTGACAGAGTATCATGAAGGAGGTGTTGAAGATGAGATCACAACAGCACAGTGGAGTATTCCAGCAACTAGTTCAGACACTAAAGAGATTGAAGATATACTGGACAGTCGTGTTGGCAGAAGCACAAGGAACAGGACATATGAAGAATGTCTAGTCAAGTGGAAAGGATGACCTGTTGAGGATTCATCATGGCTGACAAAGGAGGAGGTTAGCCATCTTGGTTTTCCTCTGCACACCTGAGTCATGACAGGGTCACTTCTCAAATTACCCCGGGTGTCTGATGCAGGAGCATCCTAGGTGTAAGAGCAATCTTGCATCACCCAAAAATATTTCTATTTTTGTATTCAATAAGGGCTATTTTGTGCAGAGCTGCTATTTATGGAAAGTTACTATTTTTGGTAATTTTTGTATGTGCTGAGAATGATCTGATTTCTTTCTTGGAGGTTGATTTTGGTCATATAAGTCTGCCAGTAAAGTTTCATTGCCAGATTAAGTGTATATTGGAAGATATTGAAGATTTTCGGTATTGGCAGCAGGGTACAGAAACTTTAAACTCAGTTTTGAAGGATTTAGAGGCCCCGGATGAGGTCGAAAATTTGGGTGACGGGCGCTTGCACGGGTCAAGCCTGTAGAGCGCTTCGTGGCATTTTCAAAATGGGGTTATAATAGTCAATCGGGTCAACTGGTGATGACTTATGATCTCCGGAAGTCGGGTCACCTGAAATGGTGCAAAATAATTTTCCTTCAAAATTTCTATTCGGGTTTCAAAGGTTATCTTGAGCCGACTATGATGTAATAAAATGCAAAGTAAAATAATTCTAAGTTTGGTCGGCCATATTGGCTAAAATTTTGGAACCTTCCCAAGCGGTGGAGAAAATTGCCTATATAAGGAAGGCTGCATTATTGTCTTAGGCAGTTCAGAATAGTTTTGGGCAATAATTCGAGGCTTTGTCCTACAGAATGTTGTAAGGGAATGCCCATGTGGCTTTGCATATTGTAATTCTGAAAGTTTGTAATTCCACATTTGTGGAGATAATAAGAAGCCAATTTTCTGTTCTTGCATATTACTGTTGTTGTTTCTCTATTTCTGTTATGTGTTTGTGGTATTAAGGGGAGCACCCTTCATCAAGTGGTATCAGAGCAGGAGTTCTTGAGTGTGTAAACAGATCACCGACTGTGAGGCAGTTTGCACCAGGACCGTGGTTAGGGTTTCAGCGCGCATCGCGAAAATGCCTCCACGAAGAGAACGTGGCGGAAGACCTAGTGTTGTGACACCTGAGGTTAGAGAGCTGTAGAGACAAGTGTGAGCATTGCAATAAGAGATTCACAGAGGAATGAATCTTAATGTCAGAGACGAAAGCGAAGATGAAGCCGAAGAAGAATATCAAGCAGGAGAAGTTGAAATTGTGAACCAGGAGGAAGAAAGACTTTTTCGGGCGATTTTCAAGATTGGGAAAAGACCTAAGATTGAGGTTCCTACATTTTCTAGAAATCTTAACCCTGAGGAATTGATCGACTGGATCAATGAATGTGAAGAATATTTTGAGTATGAAGATGTTGAGGATCCTGATAGGGTCAAATTTGCAAAAGCCAGACTGAAAGGTCATGCAAAGATATGGTGGCAAGAGATTCAGTTGGAGCGAAATAGAAGGGGAAAGGAGAAGATCACGAGATGGGATCGGATGGTGGATAAATTGAAGCGACAGTTCATTCCTGTTGATTATGAGCTTGACCTACTGAAGAAAATGCAGAGTTTGAAGCAAGCAGGAAGATCTGTTCAACAGTATACAGAGGAGTTCTATCGACTTCTCTTCAGAACAGGCCATGCAGAAGCTGATAAGGAGAAAGTTGTCTGATACCTTAATGGGTTAAGGCCAAGCATTTAGGAGGAGCTGAATCTGGTTTGAAGGAATCGTATTGAAGAGGCATACCAGTTTGCCCTAAAAGTAGAGGAAAAGCTGAACAATAAGTTTGAGAGCAGACAAAACGGAAGAGGTCGCGGTGGACGATCTGGTGGACGGTCATATGGTAGCCGAAATGAAGATCCAAAAAAGAAGGATGAGGCCAGTAGCAGTTAGAATCAATGAGGAAATCATTCCAATCGCTTCCAGGATCAGAATAATAAAGATCAAAAAGGAAGGGGAATAGGACAAGGATCTGGAATAGGTGGCTTCCGTGGAACATGTTTTCACTGTGGAGAAGAAGGTCATAGGGCATTTGAATGTCCTCAGTGCCAAGGCAGAACAGACAGGAAAAATGAAGGCCAGGCCAGTTTTGCACATGTAGATGAAGATGCCAGATCATCAAATTCTGAAGATGCTGAAAGAGGAGAAACTTTGATTAACAGAAGAGTCCTGCTGAGTGGTGAGAATGAACCTGAGCAAAGGAGGAGCTTGTTTCGCACCAGGTGCAAGTGTGAAGGTAAATGTTGTGATGTGATTATCAATAGTGGAAGCACTGACAATTTGGTGTCAGAAGAGATGGTGACAAAGTTGAAGCTCAAGAAACAGAAACACCCACATCCATATCGGATTGCCTGGGTACAGGATGACCACAAGGTCATGGTCAATGAACAATGCCTAGTGAAGTTCAAGATTGGTGGATACCAAGATGAGGTACTATGTGATATCATATCTATGGATGCATGTCATATGTTGTTGGGTAGACCATGGCAGTTTGATAGATGTGTTGTACATGATGGTCGTGCGAATACCTATTCCCTGACAAAGGATGGAGTGCGACATAAGCTAAAACTATTGAAGGAGACTGAAGAAAAGGTATGTGGTAATGAAAGGATAACTTTTGTTGATGGAAGAAATTTCCTAGATGGTATGAGGCATGAGTATGTATGTTTTTCTTTAATTCCAAAAGATGGTAAAGAGGAAGTAGAGAATGTTCCTGTAGAAGTTGCAGATTTGTTGAATGAGTTTCACGATATTGTATCCGATAACGTGCCTGATGGATTACCACAAGTCAGGAAGATCAGTCATCAGATGGACTTGATCCCAGAAGCGAGTTTGCCGAATAAGGCAGCACACAGAATAACACCTGTAGAAAGTGAGGAGTTGAACAGACAAGTACATGAATTGTTACAGAAAGGATTGATCCGTGAGAGTCTGAGTCCCTGTGCTCTACCAGCGGTATTAGCACCAAAGAGGAATGGAGAATGGAGGATGTGTATAGATTCTAGGGCAATAAATAAGATCACAATCAAGTACAGGTTTCCATTGCCACGAATGGATGATATTATGGACTGTTTGAGTGGAGCTGTGTATTTCTCAAAGATAGATCTGAAAAGTGGATATCATCAGATTCGGATCAGAGAAGGAGATGAATGGAAGACTGCCTTCAAGACAAAGGAAAGACTATATGAGTGGTTAGTCATGCCTTTTGGGCTAACCAATGCGCCGAGCACTTTCATGCGGCTCATGAACGAGGTTCTGAAAGAATTTCTGGGTAAGTTTGTCATTGTTTACCTAGATGATATTTTGATCTTTAGTAAGACATTGGATGAGCATATGATGCATATTCGTATGGTATTTGAGAAGTTGAGAGAAGAGAAATTGTTGATTAATTTGAAGAAGTGCAGTTTTGTGAAGAAAGAGTTAGTGTATTTGGGATTTGTAGTTTCAGCAGAAAGTTTAAAAATGGACCCAGAGAAGGTACAGGCTATCCTTGAATGACCTACTCCAAGGAGTGCTACCGAGGTAAGATCTTTTCATGGTCTAGCTAGCTTTTACAGAAATTTTATCAGAAATTTTAGCAGTATTTGTGGACCCTTGACTGAAACAATGAGAGGGGATAGAAAAGAGTTTAAGTGGACTAATGGGGCAGAAAAGAGTTTTCAATTGTTGAAATAAAAAGTTGCAGAACAACCTATTTTAGCACTTCCAGATTTTAATAAGGTGTTTCAAGTAGATTGTGATGCTAGTGGTACTGCAATAGGAGCTGTTATGAGCCAAGAAGGTAAACCTGTTGCTTATTTCAGTAAGAAGTTAAATGATGCCAAGAGGAAATATTCTGTTTATGATCAGGAATTTTATGCAATAGTTCAGGCATTAAAGAAGTGGAGACATTATCTGCTTCCTAAAGAGTTTGTTTTGTACACTGATCATCAAGCTTTGTAATATTTGAATAGTCAAGGAAAGTTAAATCAGAGGCATTTGAAATGGGTTGAGTTTTTACAGAGTTATACATTTGTTTTGAAACACAAGAGTGGAAAGTCTAATAGGGTTGCAGATGCTCTTAGCAGAAGGCAACTATTGGTGACAGAAATGCAGATTGAAGTGGTTGGGTTCAAGAAACTCAAGAATTTGTATCCAGAGGATCCTGATTTTGGTGAAGCTTGGAAAGCTTGTGCAGAACCTGTTACTCTAGATAGGAAAAAATGGTTGGATTTCATCATCCAGGATAATATGCTATTCAGAGGGAGTCAGTTGTGCATTCCACGAAGTTCTATGAGGGAGAATCTCATCAAGGAGAAGCATAGTGGAGGATTGGCTGGACATTTTGGTCGTGATAAAACCGTTGGTTTGGTTAGTGAGAAGTATTATTGGCCACAGTTGCAGCAAGATGTGAAGAAGTTTGTACAGAGTTGCAGAGTGTGTCAGATGGCGAAAGGAGTGAAGCAGAATACAGGGTTGTATCAGCCATTACCTGTACCAGAGAAGCCTTGGGAGGATATCAGCATGGACTTTGTTCTTGGTTTACCGAGGACACAGCGGGGACACGATTTAATTTTTGTGGTAGTTGAGAGATTTTCAAAGATGGCACATTTCATTCCCTGCAAGAAGACTAATGATGCTGTTCATGTAGCAGAATTGTTTTTCAGAGAAGTAGTGAGACTTCATGGTTTGCCAAAGACCATAGTTTCAGATCGGGACACTAAGTTTGTTGGATATTTCTAGCGTACATTGTGGAAGAAGTTGAAGACAGATTTGAAATTTAATTCATCACATCATCCACAGACTGATGGATAGACAGAGGTGGTGAATAGAAGTTTGAGAAATTTGCTGAGATGTTTGGTTGGAGATAAGCCAACAAGATGGGATTTGATTTTACCACAGGCGGAATTTGCATACAATAATTCTGTCAATAGGAGCACTGGTAAATCACCATTCCAGATTATATATGGAAGTAGTCCAAGAAATGCATCTGAATTGAGGAAGATAGATAAAGGAGAAATAAGTAGTGTTGAAGCTGAGGATTTTGCAGAACACTTGAAAAACATCCATGGGGAGGTGAGGAAGCATATTGCCAAGATGAACGCACAGTATAAGGCTAAGGCAGATGAGAAAAGGAGGTATAAGGAATTTCAGGTTGATGATAAAGTCATGGTTCATTTGCGGAAGGAGCGGTTTCCAGTTGATACATATAACAAGCTGAAAATGAAAAAGTTTGGACCATGCAGGATACTGAAGAAACATGATTCAAGAAACGCATATGAGGTAGAATTGCCTACTGAGCTAAATATTTCACGAGTGTTTAACATTTCAGATCTGACAGAGTATCATGAAGGAGGTGTTGAAGATGAGATCACAACAGCACAGTGGAGTATTCCAGCAACTAGTTCAGACACTAAAGAGATTGAAGATATACTGGACAGTCGTGTTGGCAGAAGCACAAGGAACAGGACATATGAAGAATGTCTAGTCAAGTGGAAAGGATGACCTGTTGAGGATTCATCATGGCTGACAAAGGAGGAGGTTAGCCGTCTTGGTTTTCCTCTGCACACCTGATTCGTGACAGGGTCACTTCTCAAATTACCCCGGGTGTCTGATGCAGGAGCATCCTAGGTGTAAGAGCAATCTTGCATCACCCAAAAATATTTCTATTTTTGTATTCAATAAGGGTTATTTTGTGCAGAGCTGCTATTTATGGAAAGTTACTATTTTTGGTAATTTTTGTATGTGCTCAGAATGATCTGATTTCTTTCTTGGAGGTTGATTTTGATCATATAAGTCTGCCAGTAAAGTTTCATTGCCAGATCAAGTGTATATTGGAAGATATTGAAGATTTTCGGTATTGGCAGCAGGGTACAGAAACTTTAAACTCAATTTTGAAGGCTTTAGACGCCCCGGATGAGGTCAAAAATTTGGGTGACGGGTGCTTGCGTGGGTCAAGCCTGTAGAGTGCTTCGTGGCATTTCCGAAATGGGGTTATAATAGTCAATCGGGTCAACTGGTGATGACTTATGATCTCCGGAAGTCGGGTCACCTGAAATGGCACAAAAGAATTTTCCTTCAAAATTTTTGTTCGGGTTTCAAAGGTTATCTTGAGCCGACTATGATGTAATAAAATGCAAAGTAAAATAATTCTAAGTTTTGTCGGCCGTATTGGCTAAAATTCTAGAACCTTCCCAGGCGGTGGAAAAAATTGCCTATATAAAGAAGGCTGCATTATTGTCTTAGGCAGTTCAGAATAGTTCTGGGCAATAATTCGAGGCTTTGTCCTACCGAATATTGTAAGGGAATGCCCATGTGGCTTTGCATATTGTAATTTTAAAAGTTTGTAATTCCACATTTGTGGAGATAATAAGAAGCCAATTTTCTGTTCTTGCATATTACTGTTGTTGTTTCTCTATTTCTGTTATGTGTTTGTGGTATTAAGGGGAGCACCCTTCATCAAGTGGTATTAGAGTAGGAGTTCTTGAGTGTGTAAATAGATCGCCGACTGTGAGGCAGTTTGCACCAGGACCGTGGTTAGGGTTTCAGTGCGCATCGCGAAAATGCCTCCACGAAGAGAACGTGGTGGAAGACCTGGTGTTGTGACACCTGAGGTTAGAGAGCTGCAGAGACAAGTGTGAGCATTGCAAAAAGAGATTCGCAGAGGAATGAATCTTAATGTTAGAGACGAAAGCGAAGATGAAGCCGAAGAAGAATATCAAGCAGGAGAAGTTGAAATTGTGAACCAGGAGGAAGAAAGACTTTTTCGGGCGATTTCCAAGATTGGGAAAAGACCTAAGATTGAAGTTCCTACATTTTCTAGAAATCTTAACCCCGAGGAATTGATCAACTGGATCAATGAATGTGAAGAATATTTTGAGTATGAAGATGTTGAGGATCCTGATAGGGTCAAATTTGCAAAAGCCAGACTGAAAGGTCATGCGAAGATATGGTGGCAAGAGATTCAGTTGGAGCGAAATAGAAGGGGAAAGGAGAAGATCACGAGATGGGATCGGATGGTGGATAAATTGAAGCGACAGTTCATTCCTGTTGATTATGAACTTGACCTACTGAAGAAAATGAAGAGTTTGAAGCAAGCAGGAAGATCTGTTCAGGAGTATACAGAAGAGTTCTATCGACTTCTCATCAGAACAGGCCATGCAGAAGCTGATAAGGAGAAAGTTGCCCGATACCTTAATGGGTTAAGGCCAAGCATTCAAGAGGAGCTGAATCTGGTTCGAATGAATAGTATTGAAGAGGCATACCAGTTTGCCCTAAAAGTAGAGGAAAAGCTGAACAAGAAGTTTGAGAGCAGACAAAACGGAAGAGGTCGCGGTGGACGATCTGGTGGACGGTCATATGGTGGCTGAAATGAAGATCCAAAAAAAAGGATGAAGCCAGTAGCAGTTAGAATCAGTGAGAAAATAATTCCAATCGCTTCCAGGATCAGAATAATAGAGATCAAAGAGGAAGGGGAAGAGGACAAGGATCTGGAAGAGGTGGCTTCCGTGGAACATGTTTTCACTGTGGAGAAGAAGGTCATAGGGCATTTGAATGTCCTCAGCGCCAAGGCAGAATAGACAGGAGAAATGAAGGCCAAGCCAGTTTTGCACATGTAGATGAAGATGCCAGATCATCAAATTCTGAAGATGCTGAAAAAGGAGAAACGTTGATTAACAGAAGAGTCCTGCTGAGTGGTGAGAATGAACCTGAGCAAAGGAGGAGCTTGTTTCGCACCAGGTGCAAGTGTGAAGGTAAATGTTGTGATGTAATTATCGATAGTGGAAGCACTGACAATTTGGTGTCAGAAGAGATGGTGACAAAGTTGAAGCTCAAGAGACAGAAACACCCACATCCATATCGGATTGCCTGGGTACAGGATGACCACAAGGTCATGGTCAATGAACAATGCCTGGTGAAGTTCAAGATTGGCGGATACCAAGATGAGGTACTGTGTGATATCATATCTATGGATGCATGTCATATGCTGTTGGGTAGACCATGGCAGTTTGACAGATGTACTGTACATGATGGTCGTGTGAATACCTATTCCCTAACAAAGGATGGAGTGCGACATAAGCTAAAACCATTGAAGGAGACTGAAGAAAAGGTATGTGGTAATGCAAGGATAACTTTTGTTGATGGAAGAAATTTCCTAGATGGTATGAGGCATGAGCATGTATGTTTTGCTTTAATTCCAAAAGCTGGTAAAGAGGAAGTAGAGAATGTTCCTGTAGAAGTTGCAGATTTGTTGAATGAGTTTCACGATATTGTATCCGATAACGTGCCTTATGGATTACCACCAGTCAGGAAGATCAGTCATCAGATGGACTTGATCCCAAGAGTGAGTTTGCCGAATAAGGCAGCACACAGAATGACACCTGCAGAAAGTGAGGAGTTGAACAGACAAGTACATGAATTGTTACAGAAAGGATTGATCCGTGAGAGTCTGAGTCCCTGTGCTGTACCAGCGGTAGTAGCACCAAAGAAGAATGGAGAATGGAGGATGTGTACAGATTCTAGGGCAATAAACAAGATCACAATCAAGTACAGGTTTCCATTGCCACGAATGGATGATATTATGGACTGTTTGAGTGGAGCTGTGTATTTCTCAAAGATAGATCTGAAAAGTGGATATCATCAGATTCAGATCAGAGAAGGAGATGAATGGAAGACTGCCTTCAAGACAAAAGAAGGACTATATGAGTGGTTAGTCATGCTTTTTGGGCTAACCAATGCGCCGAGCACTTTCATGCGGCTCATGAACGAGGTTCTGAAAGAATTTCTGGGTAAGTTTGTCATTGTTTACCTAAATGATATTTTGATCTTTAGTAAGACATTGGATGAGCATATGATGCATATTCGTATGGTATTTGAGAAGTTGAGAGAAGAGAAATTGTTGATTAATTTGAAGAAGTGCAGTTTTGTGAAGAAAGAGTTAGTGTATTTGGGATTTGTAGTTTCAGCAGAAGGTCTAAAAATGGACCCAGAGAAGGTACAGGCTATCCTTGAATGGCCTACTCCAAGGAGTGCTACCGAGGTAAGATCTTTTCATGGTCTAGCTAGCTTTTACAGAAAGTTTATCAGAAATTTTAGCAGTATTTGTGGACCCTTGACTGAAACAATGAGAGGGGATAGAAAAGAGTTTAAGTGGACAAATGGGGCAGAAAAGAGTTTTCAATTGTTGAAACAAAAAGTTACAGAACAACCTGTTTTAGCACTTCCAGATTTTAATAAGGTGTTTCAAGTAGATTGTGATGCTAGTGGTACTGCAATAGGAGCTGTTATGAGCCAAGAAGGTAAACCTGTTTCTTATTTCAGTGAGAAGTTAAATGATGCCAAGAGGAAATATTCTGTTTATGATCAAGAATTTTATGCTATAGTTCAGGCATTAAAGAAGTGGAGACATTATCTGCTTCCTAAGGAGTTTGTTTTGTACACTGATCATCAAGCTTTGCAATATTTGAATAGTCAAGGAAAGTTAAATCAGAGGCATTTGAAATGGGTTAAGTTTTTACAGAGTTATACATTTGTTTTGAAACACAGGAGTGGAAAGTCTAATAAAGTTGCAGATGCTCTTAGCAGAAGGAAACTATTGCTGACAGAAATGCAGATTGAAGTAGTTGGGTTCAAGGAACTCAAGAATTTGTATCCAGAGGATCCTGATTTTGGTGAAGCTTGGAAAGCTTGTGCAGAACCTGTTACTCTAGATAGGACAAAATGGTTGGATTTCATCATCCAGGATGATATGCTATTCAGAGGGAGTCAGTTGTGCATTCCACGAAGTTCTATGAGGGAGAATCTCACCAAGGAGAAGCATAGTGGAGGATTGGCTGGACATTTTGGTCGTGATAAAACCGTTGGTTTGGTTAGTGAGAATTATTATTGGCCACAGTTGCAGTAAGATGTGAAGAAGTTTGTACAGAGTTGCAGAGTGTGTCAGATGGCGAAAGGAGTAAAGCAGAATACAGGGTTGTATCAGCCATTACCTGTACCAGAGAAGCCTTGGGAGGATATCAGCATGGACTTTGTTCTTGGTTTACCGAGGACACAGCGAGCACACGATTTAATTTTTATGGTAGTTGAGAGATTTTCAAAGATGGCACATTTCATTCCCTGCAAGAAGACTAATGATGCTGTTCATGTAGCAGAATTTTTTTTAGAGAAGTAGTGAGACTTCATGGTTTGCCAAAGACCATAGTTTCAGATCGGGACACTAAGTTTGTTGGATATTTCTGGCGTACATTGTGGAAGAAGTTGAAGACAGATTTGAAATTTAGTTCATCACATCATCCACAGACTGATGGACAGACAGAGGTGGTGAATAGAAGTTTGGAAAATTTGCTGAGATGTTTGGTTGGAGATAAGCCAACAGGATGGGATTTGATTTTACCACAGGCGAAATTCGCATACAATAATTCTGTCAATAGGAGCACTGGTAAATCACCATTCCAGATTGTATATGGAAGTAGTCCAAGAAATGCATCTGAATTGAGGAAGATAGATAAAGGAGAAATAAGTAGTGCTGAAGCTGAGGATTTTGCAGAACAATTGAAGAACATCCATGGGGAGGTGAGGAAGCATATTGCCAAGATGAACACATAGTATAAGGCTAAGGCAGATGAGAAAAGGAGGTATAAGGAATTTTAGGTTGGTGATAAAGTCATGGTTCATTTGCGGAAGGAGCGGTTTCCAGTTGGTACATATAACAAGCTGAAAATGAAGAAGTTTGGACCATGCACAATACTGAAGAAACATGATTCAGGAAACGCATATGAGGTAGAATTGCCTACTGAGCTAAATATTTCACCAGTGTTTAACATTTCAGATCTGACAGAGTATCATGAAAGAGGTGTTGAAGATGAGATCACAACAGCACAGTGGAGTATTCCAGCAACTAGTTCAGACACTAAGGAGATTGAAGATATACTGGACAGTCGTGTTGGCAGAAGCACAAGGAACAGGACATATGAAGAATGTCTAGTCAAGTGGAAAGGACGACCTGTTGAGAATTCATCATGGCTGACAAAGGAGGAGGTTAGCCGTCTTGGTTTTCCTCTGCACACCTGAGTCGTGACAGGGTCACTTCTCAAATTACCCCGGGTGTCTGATGCAAGAGCATCCTGGGTGTAAGAGCAATCTTGCATCACCCAAAAATATTTCTATTTTTGTATTCAATAAGGGCTATTTTGTGCAGAGCTGCTATTTATGGAAAGTTACTATTTTTGGTAATTTTTGTATGTGCTCAGAATGATTTGATTTCTTTTTTGAAGGTTGATTTTGGTCATATAAGTCTGCCAATAAAGTTTCATTGCCAGATCAAGTGTATATTGGAAGATATTGAATATTTTCGGTATTGGCAGCAGGGTACAGAAACTTTAAACTCAGTTTTGAAAGCTTTAGAAGCCCCGGCTGAGGTCGAAAATTTGGGTGATGGGCGCTTGCGCGGGTCAAGCCTTTAGAGCACTTCGTGGTGTTTCTGAAATGGGGTTATAATAGTCAATCCGGTCAACTGGTGATGACTTATGATCTCCGAAAGTCGGGTCACCTGAAATAGCACAAAATAATTTTCCTTCAAAATTTCTGTTCGGGTTTCAAAGGTTATCTTGAGCCAACTATGATGTAATAAAATGCAAAGTAAAATAATTCTAGGTTTGTTCGGCCGTATTGACTAAAATTCTGGAACCTTCCCAAGCGGTGGAAAAAATTGCCTATATAAGGAAGGCTGCATTATTGTCTTAGGCAGTTCAGAATAGTTCTGGGCAATAATTTCAGGCTTGGTCCTACAGAATATTGTAAGGGAATGCCCATGTGGCTTTCCATATTGTAATTCTGAAAGTTTGTAATTCCACATTTGTGGAGATAATAAGAAGCCAATTTTCTGTTCTTGCATATTACTGTTGTTGTTTCTCTATTTCTGTTATGTGTTTGTGATATTAAGGGGAGCACCCTTCATCAAGTGGTATCAGAGTAGGAGTTCTTGAGTGTGTAAACAGATCGTCGACTGTGAGGCAGTTTGCACCAGGACCGTGGTTAGGGTTTCAGCGCGCATCGCGAAAATGCCTCCACGAAGAGAACGTGGCAGAAGACCTAGTGTTGTGACACCTGAGGTTAGAGAACTGCAGAGACAAGTGCGAGCATTGCAAGAAGAGATTCGCAGAGGAATGAATCTTAATGTCAGAGACAAAAGCGAAGATGAAGCCGAAGAAGAATATCAAGCAGGAGAAATTGAAATTGTGAACCAAGAGGAAGAAAGACTTTTTCGGGCGATTTCCAAGATTGGGAAAAGACCTAAGATTGAGTTTCCTACATTTTCTGGAAATCTTAACCCCGAGGAATTGATCGACTGGATCAATGAATGTGAAGAATATTTTGAGTATGAAGATGTTGAGGATCCTGATAGGGTCAAATTTGCAAAAGCCAGACTGAAAGGTCATGCGAAGATATGGTGGCAAGAGATTCAGTTGGAGCGAAATAGAAGGGGAAAGGAGAAGATCACGAGATGGGATCGGATGGTGGATAAATTGAAGCGACAGTTCATTCCTGTTGATTATGAGCTTGACATACTGAAGAAAATGCAGAGTTTGAAGCAAGCAGGAAGATCTGTTCAGGAGTATACAGAGGAGTTCTATCGACTTCTCATCAGAACAGGCCATGCAGAAGCTGATAAGGAGAAAGTTGCCCGATACCTTAATGGGTTAAGGCCAAGCATTCAGGAGGAGCTGAATCTGGTTCGAATGAATAGTATTGAAGAGGCATACCAGTTTGCCCTAAAAGTAGAGGAAAAGCTAAACAAGAAGTTTGAGAGCAGACAAAACGGAAGAGGTCGCGGTGGACGATCTGGTGGACGGTCATATGGTGGCCGAAATGAAGATCCAAAAAAGAAGGATGAGGCCAGTAGCAGTCAGAATCAGCGAGGAAATAATTCCAATCGCTTCCAGGATCAGAATAATAGAGATCAAAGAGGAAGGGGAAGAGGACAAGGATCTGAAAGAGGTGGCTTCCGTGGAACATGTTTTCACTGTGGAGAAGAAGGTCATAGGGCATTTGAATGTCCTCAGTGCCAAGGCAGAACAGACAAGAGAAATGAAGGCCAGGCCAGTTTTGCACATGTAGATGAAGATGCCAGATCATCAAATTCTGAAGATGCTGAAAGAGGAGAAACGTTGATTAACAGAAGAGTCCTGCTGTGTGGTGAGAATGAACCTGAGCAAAGGAGGAGCTTGTTTCGCACCAGGTGCAAGTGTGAAGGTAAATGTTGTGATGTGATTATCGATAGTGGAAGCACTGACAATTTGGTGTCAGAAGAGATGGTGACAAAGTTGAAGCTCAAGAGACAGAAACACCCACATCCATATCGGATTGCCTGGGTACAGGATGACCACAAGGTCATGGTCAATGAACAATGCCTGGTGAAGTTCAAGATTGGCGGATACCAAGATGAGGTACTGTGTGATATCATATCTATGGATGCATGTCATATGTTGTTGGGTAGACCATGGCAGTTTGACAGATGTGTTGTACATGATGGTCGTGCGAATACCTATTCCCTAACAAAGGATGGAGTGTGACATAAGCTAAAACCATTGAAGGAGACTGAAGAAAAGGTATGTGGTAATGCAAGGATAACTTTTGTTGATGGAAGAAATTTCTTAGATGGTATGAGGCATGAGCATGTATGTTTTGCTTTAATTCCAAAAGCTGGTAAAGAGGAAGTAGAGAATGTTCCTGTAGAAGTTGCAGATTTGTTGAATGAGTTTCACGATATTGTATCCGATAACGTACCTGATAGATTACCACCAGTCAGGAAGATCAGTCATCAGATGGACTTGATCCCAGGAGCGAGTTTGCCGAATAAGGTAGCACACAAAATGACACCTGCAGAAAGTGAGGAGTTGAATAGTCAAGTACATGAATTGTTACAGAAAGAATTGATCCGTGAGAGTCTGAGTCCCTGTGCTATACCAGCGGTATTAGCACCAAAGAAGAATGGAGAATGAAGGATGTGTACAGATTCTAGGGCAATAAACAAGATCACAATCAAGTACAGGTTTCCATTGCCACGAATGGATGATATTATGGACTGTTTGAGTGGAGCTGTGTATTTCTCAAAGATAGATCTGAAAAGTGGATATCATCAGATTCGGATCAGAGAAGGAGATGAATGGAAGACTGCCTTCAAGACAAAGGAAGGACTATATGAGTGGTTAGTCATGCCTTTTGGGCTAACCAATGCGCCGAGCACTTTCATGCGGCTCATGAACGAGGTTCTGAAAGAATTTCTGGGTAAGTTTGTCATTGTTTACCTAGATGATATTTTGATCTTTAGTAAGACATTGGATGAGCATATGATGCATATTCGTATGGTATTTGAGAAGTTGAGAGAAGAGAAATTGTTGATTAATTTGAAGAAGTGCAGTTTTGTGAAGAAAGAGTTAGTGTATTTGGGATTTGTAGTTTCAGCAGAAGGTCTAAAAATGGACCCAGAGAAGGTACAGGCTATCCTTGAATGGCCTACTCCAAGGAGTGCTACCGAGGTAAGATCTTTTCATGGTCTAGCTAGCTTTTACAGAAAGTTTATCAAAAATTTTAGCAGTATTTGTGGACCCTTGACTGAAACAATGAGAGGGGATAGAAAAGAGTTTAAGTGGACTAATGGGGCAGAAAAGAGTTTTCAATTGTTGAAACAAAAAGTTACAGAACAACCTGTTTTAGCACTTCCAGATTTTAATAAGGTGTTTCAAGTAGATTGTGATGCTAGTGGTACTGCAATAGGAGCTGTTATGAGCCAAGAAGGTAAACCTGTTGCTTATTTCAGTGAGAAGTTAAATGATGCCAAGAGGAAATATTCTGTTTATGATCAAGAATTTTATGCTATAGTTCAGGCATTAAAGAAGTGGAGACATTATATGCTTCCTAAGAAGTTTGTTTTGTACACTGATCATCAAGCTTTGCAATATTTGAATAGTCAAGGAAAGTTAAATCAGAAGCATTTGAAATGGGTTGAGTTTTTACAGAGTTATACATTTGTTTTGAAACACAGGAGTGGAAAGTCTAATAGGGTTGCAGATGCTCTTAGCAGAAGGCAACTATTGCTGACAGAAATGCAGATTGAAGTGGTTGGGTTCAAGGAACTCAAGAATTTGTATCCAGAGGATCCTGATTTTGGTGAAGCTTGGAAAGCTTGTGCAGAACCTGTTACTCTAGATAGGACAAAATGGTTGGATTTCATCATCCAGGATGATATGCTATTCAGAGGGAGTCAGTTGTGCATTCCATGAAGTTCTATGAGGGAGAATCTCATCAAGGAGAAGCATAGTGGAGGATTGGCTGGACATTTTGGTCGTGATAAAACCGTTGGTTTGGTTAGTGAGAATTATTATTGGCCACAGTTGCAGCAAGATGTGAAGAAGTTTGTACAGAGTTGCAAAGTGTGTCAGATGGCGAAAGGAGTGAAGCAGAATATAGGGTTGTATCAGCCATTACCTGTACCAGAGAAGCCTTGGGAGGATATCAGCATGGACTTTGTTCTTGGTTTACCGAGGACACAGCGGGGACACGATTTAATTTTTGTGGTAGTTGACAGATTTTCAAAGATGGCACATTTCATTCCTTGCAAGAAGACTAATGATGCTGTTCATGTAGCAGAATTGTTTTTCAGAGAAGTAGTGAGACTTCATGGTTTGCCAAAGACCATAGTTTCAGATCGGGACACTAAGTTTGTTGGATATTTCTGGCGTACATTGTGGAAGAAGTTGAAGACAGATTTGAAGTTTAGTTCATCACATCATCCACAGACTGATGGACAGACAGAGGTGGTGAATAGAAGTTTGAAAAATTTGCTGAGATGTTTGGTTGGAGATAAGCCAACAGGATGGGATTTGATTTTACCACAAGCGAAATTCGCATACAATAATTCTGTCAATAGGAGCACTGGTAAATCACCATTCCAGATTGTACATGGAAGTAGTCCAAGAAATGCATCTGAATTGAGGAAGATAGATAAAGGAGAAATAAGTAGTGCTGAAGCTGAGGATTTTGCAGAACAATTGAAGAACATCCATGGGGAGGTGAGGAAGCATATTGCCAAGATGAACGCACAGTATAAGGCTAAGGCAGATGAGAGAAGGAGGTATAAGGAATTTCAGGTTGGTGATAAAGTCATGGTTCATTTGCGGAAGGAGCGGTTTCCAGTTGGTACATATAACAAGCTGAAAATGAAGAAGTTTGGACCATGCAGGATACTGAAGAAACATGATTCAGGAAACGCATATGAGGTAGAATTGCCTACTGAGCTAAATATTTCACCAGTGTTTAACATTTCAGATCTGACAGAGTATCATGAAGGAGGTGTTGAAGATGAGATCACAACAGCACAGTGGAGTATTCCAGCAACTAGTTCAGACAGTAAGGAGATTGAAGATATACTGGACAGTCATGTTGGCAGAAGCACAAGGAACAGGACATATGAAGAATGTCTAGTCAAGTGGAAAGGACGACCTGTTGAGGATTCATCATGGCTGACAAAGGAGAAGGTTAGCCGTCTTGGTTTTCCTCTGCACACCTGAGTCGTGACAGGGTCACTTCTCAAATTACCCCGGGTGTCTGATGCAGGAGCATCCTGGGTGTAAGAGCAATCTTGCATCACCCAAAAATATTTCTATTTTTGTATTCAATAAGGGTTATTTTGTGCAGAGCTGCTATTTATGGAAAGTTACTATTTTTGGTAATTTTTGTATGTGCTCAGAATGATCTGATTTCTTTCTTGGAGGTTGATTTTGGTCATATAAGTCTGCCAGTAAAGTTTCATTGCCAGATCAAGTGTATATTGGAAGATATTGAAGATTTTCGGTATTGGCAGTAGGGTACAGAAACTTTAAACTCAGTTTTGTAGGCTTTAGAGGCCCCAGATGAGGTCGAAAATTTGGGTGACGGGCGCTTGCGCAGGTCAAGCCTGTAGAGCGCTTCGTGGCATTTCTGAAATGGGGTTATAATAGTCAATCGGGTCAACTGGTGATGACTTATGATCTCCGGAAGTCGGGTCACCTGAAATGGCGCAAAATAATTTTCCTTCAAAATTTCTGTTCGGGTTTCAAAGGTTATCTTGAGCCGACTATGATGTAATAAAATGCAAAGTAAAATAATTCTAAGTTTGGTCGGCCGTATTGGCTAAAATTCTGGAACCTTCCCAGGCGGTGGAAAAAATTGCCTATATAAGGAAGGCTGCATTATTGTCTTAGGCAGTTCAGAATAGTTCTGGGCAATAATTCGAGGCTTTGTCCTACAGAATATTGTAAGGGAATGCCCATGTGGCTTTGCATATTGTAATTCTAAAATTTTGTAATTCCACATTTGTGGAGATAATAAGAAGCCAATTTTCTGTTCTTGCATATTACTGTTGTTGTTTCTCTATTTCTGTTATGTGTTTGTGGTATTAAGGGGAGCACCCTTCATCAATTTTCCTATAGAGTGTTAGCAGAGTGTTAGGACTGAATACATTGTGTGCCCTTTAGTACATTAAACTATGATTTGGCTTACCGAGGGGACCTCAAGTGGTTCTGCTCTAGTCAGAGCTGAACCTAGAACATGACTATCGGTAGCAGACCCTTCCCAACTGGCAAGAACGTACTGGAACATGCAGTTAAAGGAAACTGCAGCGAGCACATTTTGCGACAGGTTCCCTTTTCTATCATGATATTTACTCTGCTTCTCAATCTCGATAGTGACTTGGATGTGTGTTCCATCTATAGCTCCAACACAGTCCTATCAAATATGGTGTATGGGAAAATGCAAAATCAGCCTCTGATATGGTGGGGAACACTGTACAAAACAACATAATCAAAAGACCAAACAATGCACCTTGAAGTACAGAACCATACGGGGGTTCCCAGTAATTTCAGGAGGAGTGCCCGGTCCAGGCGGTTTGAAGTAATCTCCATGAAGTGCTAAGATGCTCGTCAATACCTTGTGAAAGTACCTACTGACTGTCTCTCCGGAGTGCCCAAAGTTATGGGCAATATTGCGGTTTCAAAGATTGTGCCCAAGAGTGTGGAGGAACATCACTAGTTGTTCATCTATTGTCAAGTGTCTGCTATCCTTCAATGTTTCTCTCTACCTTAATATCATAGCTAGTTTAGAGAAGGCAACCTGACTCATCCGAATCTGATCATGACAATCAACTTGAGTAGAGTGAACAATCTCTCTATAAAATGAATTGCCTTTTCGGATTCTTTTCCCTCTGTTGCTACCTTCTTCAGCTTGCAGTAGTTTGAGCACAACAACCAAGGCACAGAGACGAGATAATCTGGGTGTATGTGGTATTCCTAAGTATTTGTGCATACGCTTGTATACTATCATCTGGATCCATCAGTGGCCTGAAACGTGGACAACATAAACGTTGTCAGACATGATTGTATATCAAGAAATGAAGTATGGAAGCAAGCAATAGTAAATGGAATACAGCAAGGACTACCAACTGGTTAGGATCATAAGCCCATAAAGAACAATGCAAGAGTACATACCTATATAGATACAACGAGGACTAGCTATGTAGATGCAAGCACTGTGCATGATCATCTAATCTAAATTGCTATCATACATATATACATACAAGCATACATATCTACATACATGTATACATATAGGCATACATACATACATACATGTATACATACATACTGATGTCCTAGATGTGGTGGATAAAGATTGTAGCATTGAGAGTTTATTAAGGAAAATCGTCTTATATGTAAGACTTCATGATTTTCCTATCAAGCAAAACATAGAATAGCATAAAGTAGTTTGATATATCCTAATCAAGGAAATAAGGCTTTAAGAGCATATTGAAGTTATAGATGAGGTTCTCCTATGCAATGATTTGTACTTTGTTATATAGAGAAAATACAAGGAAGGAATAGATAGTAATGTACGATCATATTTTGTGTCAAGTTAATCTATGTCCCTAGGAAGGAATAGAAAAGACAATGCATATTTTGTGTCAAGTTAATCTATGTCCCAAGGAAGGAATAGATAGTAATGTACGATCATCCAATACTATGTTAGAGAGGACATAATGTAATCAGATGCACTAAATGAGGACATCTCACAGTGACTGTCCCTTGTGTAATTGCTACTTTAATGTATTGGTATTGAACCATGCAAATGCTTTTCTTCTTGATAATAGGCAATACATTCAAGTGACAATTACACAAGGGGCAGTCACTGTGAGATGTCCTCATTTGTGACAAGGACAATCACAAATAAGGACAGTCACTGTAAAGACAACATGATAATGTATAGTCACTGTAAGATGGCCTTATTTGTGACTGTCCTTATAGTGACTGTACATTATCATGTTTTCTATACAGTGGCTGTCCTCATTTGTGACTATCCCTGTGAAAATGAGGACATCTCACAGCGCCCATCATTTATGAATGAAGGGATGTCCTCATTTGAATAAATCCATGGTTATGTGCTCAAATAAATCCAATTTAATCTGGTGGTCGGGTCCGGGCAACTCCACGTTTTTGGAGTTAAACCCCATTTTAAAAAATTCAACAAATTCTGAAAAAATATTCTAATTATTTTCCTTTGTAGGATCTCATACAAGTCTCAACATCAATGATCATCTATGAGACAGTGAGCATCATCAAGGTCCTTGCTACTGGAGAAACTTATTTTAATTACAGAGAATCTTACTTGGTTGAGAAGTTTCATCTTTCAAATGTAGACGCAGCAAATATTCTCACTAATTTTATGGGAACCATGTACCTATTGTGCTTTCTTTGAGGATTTATAGAAGATTAGTATTCCATGCACATCAAATTCATCTTATTCCGGGCTTGACACAGACATAGAACTGCCTTGTATTCATTACAAATTTGGAGGCATAGATTATTATTATGTTTCTATAGATTGTGGTTTTTATTGCTTTTAAAATAGATCATATAGTAATATCCTTCTTGCTAGGATAATTCAATTGGCTTACCACAACCCATGTCACCCTAAAGATGATACTTTGAGACTATCTTCAGGACATCCTTCATATTGATAGTCTCTTTTGGCTATCTATTTTGGCATGTTTTCCTGTATTGTCAGTGCACTTTTTACCAGTCTTTTAGTACATCTTATACCTAAAGCTCATTGGAGACAAGTAGAATACTTGTCTGGTTTATTCTGTATAATAGTAATTTGTCTATCAAATTTTAAGATTTCTTTCTTTCTATTTTTGTATAATAGAAATTTGTCTATCAAATTTTAAGAATAATTCATAGATGTTCTTCATCTTTCTGTTTCGGAGAGCTTATTTTGAATTGAAATGATGTATGATTGGATATTTGGAGAGCTTACTAGCTTATGATGTATGACTTAGGAGAATCCAAGAATCTGTGTCTTTTTGTTTGCCAACTTGATAAAAAATCACACCTTAGAAATTTAAAACTGGAATTCTCATTTTACTAATTTCTTCTATGGTCTCGCCTGATATTTTAAAGCAATTAATATTTGCCCAGGAAATGACTGACTCTGTTTGATGGTACCTGACAACATCTGATATTTTAGCAAACATTGATGCCTAGCTCCTCTAAGCCATTGTTAGTTTGGTTACCTGTTGAACGAAAATATATATATATATATATATATATATATATATATATAGTTAAACATGGGATAGGATTATTGAGATATCTCAGTATAAATCTAATATTTGTGCAGGGGTGGAAAACACAATAACAATGCATTACAAAAAAAAATTATGCCTTGCATGCAGTTGAAGCAGAGGACAATCAAAGGATTTTATGCCCTTTGTTCAAAACAAACTAACAATGGCTTAGAGGAGCTAGGCATCAATTCAGGAGACAGTCATTGTATACCTGACAGTCATTGTATGACCGCCCCACAGAATTCATTCCCGAACATTTTCTGAACTGTAGCAAAATAATTGAAGTGAAAGGACGCAACTTTGAATTGATTCCATTTGGTTCAAGGAGAAGAATTTTCCCTGGCATGTCTTTGGCTTTGATTGTGGTGAGCCATACATTGGGCCGGCTGCTTCAGAGCTTCTAGTGGTTTGCTCCACAGGGAGCTGAAATTGATATGACAGAAGGGCTTGGGCTCACAATGCCCAAATTAATTCCGTTGGAGGCCATTATAAAACCTCGCCTTTCACTCCATCTATACTAATATGATTGGAGTCAAGAGTTTAACACCTGACCACATTGTGGGTTCTCGCTCATGTACATGAATCTTCATCACCAGTTCAATGGAAACAAAACTGCTGATTCAATGAGTAGGTTATATGTTTTGATGATTTATAATTAATTGAAATTTGATTAGTTAAAATAAATATTTGATAATTGATTTCGTTGAAGCAGAGATTAACGGTTTAGGATACTGAATGTTATTTTGGTAAACAAGTTGTAAGAAGTCTGCCCAAAACAAAACAAACATCAACTGTTTACAGGAATGAATGTGTTCTCACTTGATTCCCAATTATAATCATTCATTCTATGGAGTGTGTAATCTCATTTCATCAAAAAAATTCAGAAAGTTAGAATACAAGTCCTGAAGAAAACGTTATCAGACTTGTTTTCCATTTTCTAAAGCTCGAGACAAATGTACCCAATAGACTAATACCACATAGTACTCAATAATGCAGATCATTACAAAGTTTACATCAGCCACATTGAACGCTTGTGTCCAAAATGTAAGGCGTGGGCTCAAGTCGCGGATAAGGATGGAGGGTAAATAAAATGTTCACAAACCCTAAAAACTAACAAAAATGTTCGCAAACCCTAGCGTCAATTTTCTGCAAGAATGGAGATGGATATTTTCATACCTGGTGCTGAAACACTGCAAACCCTAGCATCGAACACTGCAGCACAAAGCCGAACACACAGATGAACACAAATGCGCGGCAATCACTGTTTCCAAACCGTGGAAATGGCTGCATCAAAACGTGGTTATTTGCCGACCCGACGGAAAGATTAAAAATGATCTGAAGTCCAAAAACATGGAGTTGCCCGGACCCGACGGAAAGATTAAATCTTGTTTAGTTGTCAACAAAACCGTGGATTCGAAAGCCATTCCACCTCCTGAGGTGGAATTCCGAAATCCAAATTTTCGGCGAAATGGGGTCACGCAAATTCACATTCTCATTTTGTAAAAGCGTTCTCAAATAGGGAATTGCACCCCATAACCAGGTTATGGGCGGCATAATCCGGTTATGGGGTGCAACCAAACGGGCCCTTAGTGAATTTTGATGGAGTATGGTAATTAATGCAACAGTCTTGAATAAAAAAGATGAATTTAAATTTCAAAATCCGGATACACATAACTATACGAAAATTTCAAATTTTAGAAAAGGCAGATTTATTATATAAATTCTGACTTAACAAGTCTTAAATATAGATTGAGGTGGGTAAGTTATTCAATTTTGGCAAGAGTTTAAGGACAAGTTTAGTAAATAGAGGACTAGTATTATTGTTTTCTAAGAAGTTTATAAAGTCCTTTGGAAAACATAACTTCATAAAGATAAAATTTTGGATTTGAAGTATTATTGTTTTCTGCATTTTTCATTATGTAGTACTTTAGTAAATAGAGGGCTAGTATTATTTTTCAAGAAGTTTAGGTCAATGATGATATAGCTTTGTTCTTGTTTTTCTTCATAATATAAATCTTAAGGGAGGGTTGTTAGAAAATAAGGTTTACATTCTATAATATAATTAGTATGTAGTCAGGTTAGTTAGTTGGTTGGGTAGCTCACTCCCATAAGTTGGTTTTACGCAAGAAAATAAGGCCTTTTAAAGCCACTTGGAAAACAATGTAATGTCACACTTTTATGGAATATCAATTTCAGTTTATTATTTTCCCCCAATGGTTTGATCTTTGAATTGCAATTAGTTCACCATTCCAACACCAATGTCATAATTTGAAATCTTAAGGAAAAAAAGCTTCTTATAATCTGTATATAATACATGATGTTATTTACAATGAGTCATGTTAGATCTTACATCAGATTTGAAGGGTGATCATCTGCCAAATTCTTTGCCCAATTTGAATGTTATTGTGTAAAATCTTTGAAACCTGCAATGAAATCAAATAATTTATTCACCAAATCCTTATAATAAATTAATAAAATGACTATAAAGGAAATATTGTGAGTACCTTGCAATGAAGGGTGTGGGTGACTTTGTCATGAATTGTAAAAGACGATGTTGTAATCACTTGTAGGTCATGCTCTTCAATTATAACTAGAATCTTGGACAATGTATGCTCTTTTAGTGTATTTATTGTGATTAACACGTGTGAATACACTTGATCAACCTTCACCATAGGAAATTCATTTCCCTCCTTGTAACTCGAGTAAAAGTAGTTTAGCACTTGACAACCATTGATTTTCCTCCTTATCTCATCTCTTTTCTTAGAAAGAACATCCAGTTTCTCCTTCAAATGACAAATATAATCCATAGCTCTAGACAAAATATCAATATTTGCAGGTTTCCTCTGTTACACCATATCAATGAAAAGAAATATGTTAATATAACATAGTCTTTTAGATTTATTAATATTGTATTCAAACCTTGCCCAAATAAAGATCCTTGTTTTGTTTTATTGCTTACATATTTCAATATAATCATAACAAGATGTCAATTTGAAAAATATAAGATATTTTTTTTATTAAAAAAGTAATATTTACATATATACTTAAGTATCATATTCAAATTATATAAATAATATTAAAATAAAATTTATATCATACCTTAAACTCACTGTCATCCATCTACTCTTTATAACAACTTCCTTATATTTTTAATTAAAAAACCCCACACCCTTTAAAAATAAAATCAAAATCTATCTCTTCATACAATAATTTACCAAAATAATGCTAAAAAACAGAATCATCTCTTCATATAATAGTTATCAAAATAGTACTAACTACAAAACAAATGAATGAAAATTAATAAAAATAATAGTAAAACACCAATAACTTGCAACTTTTAGGAAATGAAAAAGGAAGAAAGTTTGGATGACATTAATAACTAGTTAGAATTTGAGTGAAAATAATATTATTGTCAATTATGCACTGATAAAAGTAAAACTCCAACAATTGAGAAATGAAGAGAGCTTGAATGACATTAATAATTAATTAGAGTTTTAGTGAATGCAATAATATTGTCTATTATAAGTACTAATAACAATAAAACTTTAACAACTTATAAAATAAAAAAAAGAAAGCAAACTTCAATAATATTAATAACTAACTAGAATCTCAATGAATGCAATATGACTATGAAAGTACTAATAACAAATATGAAAAAAAAACAAGTGCTAATAAGAATAGAACCCAAATAACTAGCTAAAATTTCCTTACAGTAAAACCCCCCAACAAAATATAACACTTGGAATAACTTCAAAACATGAGAAACTAAGACTTAGCTTGAGTGACATTAATGCATATTTAGACATTACATTGGTCTTTTTACTCTCTGGTGGCAGCAAAGATGCTAACTCTGAAAGGCAGGATTTCATTCTCTTTCTCCTCACCCTTTCACTTGCACAATTACTACTTCTCTTAACCATGATCTTACCATTGCCCCCTTCAACTATATCATTAAAGGGCTGATCCTTTGCAGCAGAGGAGCCATGCCCATCAAATGGCAATCCCTCACACTCTACAATATCAAATAACTCTTCATTTTGTCCTTTATTAGAAGGAAAAATCACAGAAAACAGATCATCTTGATCAAAGCAAGTAGATGAGCCATGGCCATCAAACGGCAATAGACTATCACATAACTCTCTAATTTCAACTTGTTTAACAGAAAACTCTTGAGAAAACAAATCAGATTGATCAAATGGCAACGACCCACATTCTAAAATATCACATAATCCTCCAGTCTGTGCTTCCATGGCAGCAAAATTTGCAGAAAACAGATCAGAGAAACCATTCATTTTTCTTTGTTGTTGTTTTCGTTTTTGGCTATGAAGAGAACTTATTATAGAGTGGGACTTCATATTTTTTAAAGATGGCACGTTTGGTAGATTTTTTAATAATTCTTACTTTTTTAAGATGGCAAATTTGGTAAATGGAGGGGCACATACAGATGTTACTGGTCTTAATAAAAAATATTTGTTGTGAATCATTCAGAGATTCAGCTACCAATTTTTAAACCATTTGTGTTTTTGACATTTGAATAAGAGCACCCAAATCATATTTTTAATAAGGGCACACTAAAACTCTCTATCACTGAATAGAATTGGAAATGATTTGCATGGGGATCACGATGTTTTTGGCTGTAATGCAAATTGTCAAGCATGATGGAAAATAAATGTATATAAGAAAAAATAACTTCAAAGTTTTAGATATGCTAGTAAAAAATGATGGAACAGAAGTGATAAACAATTGAGTGTCCATTGACTATGGTAGAACAACGATAGAGAAATAAGTATAACTTAGTGGAGGCTTTATATGACTGATATTTTAAAATTTGACATCATGACTTTAAACATTAATTTAGCAAGTGGATTTTGATGCATGATTAGAAGATTAGTTATTGTCATTTATAATTGAGGAGACAATGAAAAGATTTTAAAGATTCAAAATCTTTGGATATAATTATTTTAAAGATAATCAATTTTTTTTAATGATAAAGATAAATTTGGATTAATTTAGAATATTTGAAGAGTTAAAAAATAATAGAAATTTAAAGAAAATGATGTGTTTCTTTGTCATGTTCCATCATATGTCTTTATGGCAGGTGTTAAAGGGAAATAAAAATACTAAAAAATTCAATTTTTTATTTGGAACAATCATAATATAACACATATTCCAAACAACCATTTTTCTAATTAAGAGAAACACATGCCCCTAATTATATCATTTCCTTTATGGATTATCCATTTAGAATAATATTTATCTAAATTTTACTAACATCTTACCATTTAGCATTTAATAAAATTTACATAAATATCATATAGGTTAAAACAAACATGATTTTTCACAATCCATTCATATGAGTTAAGAGAACTTTTGGATAAAACTATGTGATGGATTTGATGAAAAACAACCCACAGCTCCCAAGAACACCTGCACGCAAACACCTGTCACAGAAAAAGAGAGAAGCAAACAGCTATGGAGGCCTGAACGCATTGATCCACGAGAGAGGAGAAATCTTTGATGTGCAAAAACAAAAGTTGCAATCAATAATGAAATGTCAGAAAAGGTTACAAAGTATTATGAGATCAATCCTTATAAAAGGAGATCGAAAACCCTAAAAAGGTAAAACCCTAGGTTGCTGATAATAATTAATAAAGATAATTAATTATTATATGCCTAAAGTTTAGCTTAAGTAGAAAGAGGTAATAAGTGACTGAATAATTAAATCAATATGATTCAATTAATCAGTAAACACTTTATTACTCTAACACCCCCCCTTAAGATAAACTTTGGGAGAAGCTAAAAACCTAGAAAGAACAGCTGAAAGCAAATGGATCCTGGCAACAAAGGCCTGATCAAGTACCTAAGTACAAAAGAGAGTCTCTACAGAGCAGAGAAATAGAGAAAACCACATGGGAAAAACTCTACTCCAAAAAGAGACAAAGACTAGTCTGAAGGACTGAAGAAACCTCTAAAACTAGGAATGTTCCAGAAAATAGGAACAAAGATGAACATGTACAACATCACTAAAGCATTAAACTACAACTCTGTCAAGAAGAAATTGATGATCTAAAGATCCTGCACAGAAATATGACTAGGTAGAGAAGACTGTAATCTGCATGAGTGCCCTCAAATGACACTACTCAAATCAAGAGGCAAACAAAGGCAAACACCTGAACTCGAAGATACAGATGGCATAAACACCGAAAGCCTGAAGAGCTGATCAATCAAAGCTAGAAGAGTGCATCCAAAAATAGGAAAGAAAAGAGTTTCCATATGGTTAATGATCCATCTCACCGGAATGCATAGGTACCTAGCCACTGCAACCGCCTAGTACATAGGATCAAATACTAAATACATGGCTCACACAATCGAACCAAGGAAGTAGTAGAACCAATAGTAGAAACCCCTGTATACTGCTAACAAGGGAGTAATGACAGGTACACTGAAAAGATAGTCCAATATGAACTGCATGATGAAAATGAATCTGGAACATCGAATGTGCAGAGAGAGTACAAACACAAATAAAGATACCTGAGGCTAATTTCATTGGAGGGACACTCACATGACAAAAAAAAGATGGAAAACAAAGGCAAACATCAAACCCCCCTGGCACTTTATAATGGAGTGCGAGTACAAATAGCATGAACATGTGCAAGATCCCATCAAAGCAATAGAATGGCACTTTATCTCAGTGTGTGTGCATAAAAGAATGCTACAAAAGTGAAGTATACACTGCTCAAAGAAGATCAAAGGCTGCTAAAACAAAAGAACAACCTAAGACGAGCCATCCCTCAAAGGGAAGAGATCCTAGGACCTGAAACAACCAAGATATCCACCAGATTGCAAAAAAGAAAAAATCTAAATAAAATGAACCTGGAGTAGAATCTGGAAAAATGACTCACATCACTGAAAAGCTCTCTGAACAAGCTTCCCAATGATATATCATTTTCTGAAAACGGAGTCCGAATGTGCAAGATAGAGCTCCCAAAGTGCAGAACTGAAGATCTAGCTTTGACAGAGAAAAACATCATTAGAAAAAATAAAACTAGAAAAAATAACCTCCAGATCTGGAAAGAGCTCGGAATCAGCTTTCTGACAATATCTTGTTTGCCAAATTTTGACACCGTATGCTCAAGATATGAGCAAAAAATCAACAGCTGCGCTGGAGGGCCCAAAGAAGGTGTCTGCAAGGATCTGAGGATAGGTGATGTTAGAAAAAGGACAAAAAACCACATGAAACCATCAGATCTAAGAAAAACTCAGAAAGATCTTTCCAACAATATCTCGTTTGCCAAAAACGGAGCCCGAATACAAGAGAAATGGATCCCGGAAGGCAGGAGGTCTAAAATGCCACGATCACAAAGAACATCTAACTTTGACAGAGAAAAAGAGCATCAAAATGGAAAAATCACAAAACCATACTAGAAAATTCAAATCAAGCTTGAAAATAGCTTTCTAACGGTATATCGCACGCCCAATTACGATCCCAGATGCCTGAGATATTTGCAAAAAGGCCCAAGTACCTCCAAAAAGCTTCAAAGAAAAAAGAAAAGGTGCTGACATCAGCAAATAGACTAGGTTAAAAATGATGGCCAAATGGCCGTCATAGGGCAAAAATGCCAGGCGCTGAAAATGAAGGGGCCCTGGTCACGTGGGTGACCAGGGGCAAGACCTTGGGCCGCACGGACGGATAAGCGAAGCGCGGGCAGCTGAGCAGAGGCCACTGGGCTGGTGGAGCGCAAGTGGCATGGGTGGTGTTTCTGGCGGTGGTGCAATCGGCGGCTCCAGTGATGGAGCTAACTGTGGCGGCGGTGGCTAAGTTAACGAGGGTAGTGGCAGCGGAGGCTCCGGTGGCGGCGAGGCGGGGGCCGCAGAGGGTAGGCTGGGCGGCTCTACGGTGGCCACTCAACGGCACACGGGTGGCCATGGGCAGCCACCCAAAAAAAAAAATTTGTACTGTATCTACCTCGGAGTGCGTGCCAAGGTCGTACGGCCCTGGAGGGCAAAAAATTTTTGCCTCTGAAGCCAACTTGTCAAAATTTGACAAGTCTTATATGGATTTTGACTATCTTAGGCCTTTGAAACGCAATCGTGAGGTCTGTTTGGAGCAGAAGTGCTCCAAAAAATAGCAATCACCTTGGGATCCGTGCCGAGGTTGATTGCAAAATAAATTTCTCACTGATCCAACTTTGTCCAAATTTGACAAATTTTATATGGATCTTGGAGTTCTTGGATGCTCTAAATGCAACCGTGAGGTCCGTTTGAAGCCAAAATGACCAAAAAAATAGGTCCCCCCTAGATCTGAAAACATAGATATGACGAACACAGCCGAATCTCTCAAGAAGAGGACAGGGGCAAGCAGATCTGAAGCTCTAATATCATGATGGAGTTGATGAAAAACAACCCAGAACTCCCAAGAACACCTATACGCAAACACCAGTCACAGAAAAAGAGAGAAGCAAACAGCTATGGAGGCTTGAACGCATTGATCCATGAGAGACGAAAAATCCTTGATGTGCAAAAACAAAAGTTGCAATCAATAATGAAATGTCAGAAAAGGTTACAAAGTATTATGAGATCAATCCTTATAAAAGGAGATCGAAAACCCTAAAAAGGTAAAACCCTAGGTTGCATGATAATAATTAATAAAGATAATTAATTATTATATGCATAAAGTTTAGCTTAAGTAGAAAGAGGTAATAAGTGACTAAATAATTAAATCAATATGATTCATTTAATCAGTAATCACTTTATTACTCTAACACTATGTATAATGTATTAACATCAATGCTTTGGATCACACTTAGTGATCTATCATATGATTGGTAAAATATCATCTAAACAACAAAATTTAGCCACCATTGAAGAAAATTATGCTCATAACAAATGAAAATCACAACCACCTCACTACTAGAAATGGTATGCAACTAAAAATGAGCACCCAAAAAATTCAATAGAGGACATAAAAAACCACCAAAAGGAGATGCATGTTCAAGTAAAAAAATAGTTAGAATAAAAATCACAGGCACAAGCTCTAGTATCCAAAAAAGAATGTGCATCTCACGAATGCCAATGCCACTATATATCTCCTTGGGTGTGGCAAAGAACAAAACAATTCCTTGTGAATAAGAGTATCCTACCAATATTTAACAAATCTATCACTGAGTAAATTTAACCACACAAATATCCAAAGAAATTATTTCATGCCATTACCTCTGGCACCCTAGGTTCTGCAATCAATGTTGGCCTAATTAAGTTGATTCCCAAAGAAAGGGACATGCTTCTGGTAAAGAATTGGAGACCTATCACCCTTCTTAATGTTGGATACAAGATCCTTGCAAAAGCTCTATCCCTAAGGATTGTTAATGTGCTTCCTAAAGTGGTTAATAATACACAAATAGGGTTTGTCAAAGGAAGATATATCTTAGAGAATCTGGTTACCTGTTGGGAAGCTATGGACTGGGCCAAAAATTCAGGGCAACAGAGTGCTATGATGCTCATTGATTATGAGAAGGCTTATGATCATATAGAATGGAAATTTATAATGATAATGCTGGAAAGTCTAGATTTCCCTCTCTTCTTTTGCAAGATGGTCTCAACTTTACTCCATGGAGCTATGGTGGAAGTTGAAGTAAATGGAATAAGATTAGAATTATTTGAACTTACTAGGTCCATCAAACAAGGTTTCCCCCTTGCCCCCTCCCTCTTTGTTATTGTTCCAAACTCCCTCCATTACCTTCTTAGGGATGATACCCTGTCCCCTAAAGTGAAAGGTATTTCTCTTCCCAATGATCATGAGGTCTCCAACATCCAGTGTGTTGATGACATAGCCATCCTTATGAACCTTGATGAAGATAATATGGATTGCCTCATGACCAAGCTAGACCTATTTTTCTTGGCCTCTAACAGCAAGATCTCTATCTCCAAGTCTATTATGTTGGGATGGGATCAGAATCCCCCAAGATGGTGGAGAAAACTTGATTTAGAATGGGGAGGCCCCAATCATATTGTTAGATACCTGGGAATTCCATTTGTTGTGGATCCTAGTATTAATGAGATGTGGTGCTAGGTTAAGGATAGAATTCTCAATAAATTGAACAAGTAGGACAGAAAACTCCTCTCCTTCCTGAGGAGAATACAAGTATGTTAGAAAATCCTCTCTTCCTACCCCATTTATTTCTCCTCTACCTAGCTTTTTAACCAGAACTAGTTTAGTCGTATACAAAAGTTTGTCAGAGACTTTCTCTAGGCTGATGGTAGAGAGAATAGGAAGTTGCATGCATTTTCTTGGGAGTGGTGCACCAAAGAGAAGGCCTAGGGTGGTCTAGGGCTGAAGGACCTTAGAACACAAGGCATAGCACTGGCAGCTAACACTAGTACATTTGAGACCTTTTTTCGATGGCAGACCATTGGAATTTCGATAGTATACCGTCGATCAAGAGACGCCACCCATCATCACAATTTTGCAATCGAAAAAAATGATGGCTACAATTGGCATCATAATTACGATGACTATGGTCATCGCAAAAAGGGAGTGTTAACATGGCTAACATACCGTCGGGCCTATTTGTGGCCGTCATAATTTTGATGTCAATCCATTGCAAAAAACTATAAATGATGGCTACCTGTCAGAATCTTCTGATGGGTACCTGTTGTTTGTAGTTTGTTTGCTGATGGAGATGTTGTATATGCGAAGGCTACCCATTGTAATATTCTAATAGATAGCCACCATTTGTAGATTGTTTACCGACGAAGATGTTGTACTTGTGATTCCAGACTGTCGGACGTTTTCGAGGGATATCTGTCGTTTGCAATTTTTTTGCTGACAGTGATGTTGTACATGCGACGGTTCCTCGTCGTAATCTTCCAATGGATAGTCATCATTTGTAGTTTTTTTCTAACAGCGATGTTGTACATGTGACGATTACTTATCGTAAGATTTTGACGGTTAGTCATCATTTGTAGTTTTTTGCCAACGGCAATGCTGTACATGCGACGACTATTCTGACAAATAGCCATCGCTTTTGTTTGGCTGTCGTAGTTGCAACGAAAATCACTATTTTTTAAAAATATATATATATTTGTCAATCAAGTTGGTATCGATTCAAAACAGTTTTCTTACAGATCTAGTTCCAGCTGGCTGCAGATCTGGTTCCAGCTGGTTGCATTACTTCTAGATCTCGATCAACTTGCAAGGTGGTTTGGTGAGTCGAGGTCTTTTATTCCTGCTCATGATTTGGTTATGCCATTTCGAGATGACTTTGCAGTAGATGCGGTAGTGGCTTGTGGATTATTTAGTCGAGTCTAGAGACTTCGATTTGGAATGGATCCAACCGAATCAAGATTTGTGTCAGTGACTACTCCAGCACAAGAAGCTAGTGTGGCGATCAGAGATGCATTCTTCCTAATGTGTTCGTGGGATATATGCGGACCTGATTGCATTCGGATCTAATTCAAGTGACTTCTTGACTTCTTTGGTGTGAATTGGATGTGCTTTATTCCTATGGAGTGTAGTAGTGACTTGACTTGGATTTTGAGTAGATGGTGCATTGATCATCTTGAAGATAGAATCAAGATACTCTTTGCATTTTTGTTGAGATCGGGTTTGACAGATCACTGGAATCATCTATGATTTTTGCCACAATTTCGAATGAGTTAGATGTGATGTCAAGAGAGTGACTTGTAGAACTTGCACATTGGAGATTCATAGATCACTATGGTGTCCGTGATGACTTGGGAGAAGTCTTCTTCTTGGTGAACCGAGCTGAGAGACTTGGATTACAAAAAGTGGGTCATTTGATGCAACTTATGAGACATTGGATGCCTCTTCACAATGGGTTCGCGGTGTGGTCTGTGGTGTTTCTTTGCAACTGGGTTCTTGGCAGAGATCTATTGATTTGGTAGCCATTTATCATATGGATCGATATGACTTGATCTTGGGTCAAGACTTCTTGAGGCAAGCTGAAGTGATCATTACTCCTTGAAGTGATTGATATTTCCAACAGATAGCCATTGCTTTTAGTTTTTTCATTGGTTATTATGTGGTTTCCGTTACAATTGTGATGGCTCACACTATTTTTTAAAACTAAATATATATTTGTTGTACGTGGATTGAGATCTTAAATTATTGAGCTTCTCTTTGTTTCGAGAATAGTTTAACATTCTTTACTTAACAGGGCCAACCATGTGAAGGTGGAAGCTCATCTAGCCCCTCCTAGGATCCTCTTATGACCCTTTACGATACTTTAAGACCTCTAAGATGTATTCTTAGGGATCGTAAAGGGTCATAAGAGGTCCTGGGATACAACAGTTAAGAAACATAAATGTAGGCATCATGGTCACAATTGTTTGGAGACACAACATAATTGAATGCTATACCCAGAGGATGCAACACAACCACTACTCCTGCAGTTCTAAGTGGACACTGCAGGATCCAAAAACCAAAGATAAGGAATCTATATATGGTTTTTGGATCCCGCAGTGTCAACTTAGAACTACAGGAGTAGTGGTTGTGTTGCATCCTCTGGGTATAGCATTCAATTATGTTGTGTCTCCAAACAATTGTGACCATGATGCCTATATTTATGTTTCTCAGCTATTGTGATACCTACATTTATGTTTTGTAGCTATCGTGTTTATTTCAATGTTCTTTATGTGTTTGGCTTCTCTCCCTCACATCGAAAATAAGATTTTCCCACTTTGAATTGAGAATGTTTGTGCAACACAAGCAGAATATGCACGGATAGTAGGTGGAGCTGAGAAAGCACAACATGTTTACATTTTTTTAATAGGTCAAAATTACAATGTTCGCGATGGTCTATAACTTAAAATACGCAATTAAAGACCTCTATCAAAAATGTAAACCTGTTGTATCTTTCAGTTCCCCCTAATATCCTATGTATATGAATTGAGATTGAATATTGAACTAGGCGTCTCCTTCTGCATTGCCTAAAACCAAGAGATTGTCATAGTTAACATCTAAAATCATTATTGAACTTTTGTTATTATTAAAAAGTACACTACCACTTGCACCGAAAGAAGGTGCAAGGGATACACAGATGATTTCGATGTAAATTGAATCATGCATCTTTGTAGTGCTCATCTTATAGGTATCCTTTGACTAAGGTTCAATTCTGGGTAGCATTCATGCTCCTTTGTTTCCTATACACCATCTCTGTCAGTGAGTTTCTTCATGGATGGCCTCCATTTTCTTCCCCACTACAACTGTAACCACTATTCATTCTCCCACGGTCATTACTATCTTCTCTATTGATCAGACCTCCACTGCAATTTCTCTGATGATAATTTCCAAATTCACTATTTGGTATTCCTTCATCTCCCCTCAACTCCATCTCTTATGGTTACAAATCAAGTTCCAAGAATCAGAATAGCGTGTCTCATCATCATAACTAATCCACCTTAAACAATTGATTTTAATCATTCTAGACAAGATGATGATTTAAGGTTTTTTGTGAAGCTTCTAATGTGGTAGTTGCAATCAGCATTTGTATTACAAGTTTTGTTGTTGTTCAAGTAGTGTGTTTTAGAAAAGAACCCATTGAACATTCTAATACTAATTTCTCCCAAAATATGAAATCCCATTAAACCCTATAGACTTACGACATACCTTTGTATGCAGACCATTAACATTTCAAATGAAAGAATGAAAGAAAACATGGAACTAAGCTCAAACACATGTAAATAAACATCAGTCATTATCAAATAAACATCGAGAAATAAACATCGGTCATTATCAAATAAGTTGCATAAATGAGAATTTTTTTATTTTTTATTTTCTTTTTTTCTACTTCCCTATATTGTTGTAGAGGCATATCCATGTCCACATTGTCATTTCTTCTTGGTCGTGCACATGATCTCACTATCCTTTGAAAAGGCGGGTCCTCTGCAATAACAAATAAAAGGCTTCAATTAAAAATATATTATCATAATTAGTGTTGATTTAAAAACATATTCATTATTGTTACAAGCATTTCAATACTTTAAAAAACAAAAACATGATGCTCTTTACTTGTCCAACCACATCATCTTGCCCAGTGGCTTGAACCTTAACACGCTCATCAGAAACAACCTCTACATCCCCTACAACTGTAATACAAAATGTTTTATTAATCCCAACACATTATAATTAAATTTTTATTACTATACCAAATTCAATTTAACATGTTTACTTGTATTAAATATTCATTAATCAAAATTCAAATAGAAAATGTATACCTTGAGTACTACAATTCACATTCGAATCAATGCCTCCATCGTGCTCGGCCGGTGCACTATCAATATCACCAGGCTGCATTCCAATGTAAATAATTAATGCATTTATCGACAATATATATATATATATACAAGACAAATACTAAGAAATGTTAATCATTCTATTTAATACATATAAATATATTCACTTTAAATTTTTAAACAAATATATAATCATTGTTTCCTTACTTAAAATAAATATATTCACTTTATGTTGGAACTTAACATCAAATACAATAATTGGTAAAGTATTCAACTTGAAATAAAAATCAATTGGCTTATTTACCTGATCAACAGATCTAGTAGAAGAACCTTGTGCACTCATTGCTCGGTATCATTCAACCATGACTTTATAGCCTTGTTTGTAGCCTATTTTCTTGTCCTCTTCTGTAATCAATTTTTTGAACTCCAACGCCTGCATTTTTTATTGGTATCATGAATTTTTATTGTAGTGAATTTTATCAAAACTAAATTGGTTGAAATTTATAAATATTTGCATACGATTTTTCATTTACTAATACTTACAACTCGTGCAGCAAGTTTTGAATATCCACCCGAGCCAAGCTTGTGTTGCCCGTGCTTTTTTTTCTTGCTTTTGTTGCCTTTGTTGTGTGAGGAAACCTATGCGATGTTTGAAATATGTTAGATCACATAAGTATAAAGAGTAAATAGTACATAATTTTATCATTAAGATTATCACGTACCTTCTTTCTACGGGTGATAGTACTCATCCACTATGTCTTGCACTTCTCTCAAGTGCATCATTTTTAAGATTCTCCCACTTATTAATAGGAATACAAGGAGGCCGCTTGTAATAAGGGTTGCATTCTATTTGGGTCCTAGTGTTGTCCCTAATATACTTCAAAACTTGGCCCGCTTTGTCAAGGAGTTTAAGTCTATGAAAGACTTCGGGTCCAAAAAGTGTTGTCATAGAGTCAATGAGTTTATTCTTTAACCCTTTATCTTGTGATGACCACCTTTTAAGAAAAAAACTGTTAGATTCATAAATAAAGTGAAGCTACCTTTTAATATACTTGAAGAAAGGGATGAAACAAAATCTAATCTTGCAATGAAATCAAAATATGATACCATGTGTGTATGGTCGGCCCGAAAATGCGCAAACATTCATCATTAAGTTTTTCATAAAATAGATTATTCCCTGCAAGATAATAACGAGATTATTATAATTAGTTATTGCAAGAGACCACACAAGGGGTTAGTGCATTACATTATGAGTATTATATTGTATAGTAAAAGAAAGGTTCAATCTTTAAAGTACTTGGAAGCTGGGCTACTCTCAAGGGAAGTCCATCTTCATTTCTCATGAGAAATTGATCACAATTATGTATTGTTCCCATACATTTAACATGAGTACATCCAAGAATTGCGTCATCACCTCCTACATAAAATGAATCCAATATTACAAAATGCCCCCTAAGAAAGAATAGATAGTTCAAGTGAAATAATAAACACATGATAAATGAGAGAGAAAAAAAGGAATCTACCTACCAATAATAGGTGTTTCCATCCCATCTATGGTCATGCTACGTATTGCCGACATTGTAGGTGACACTACCTCTATGGATCTGATCTTCGTAGCAGGTGGCGTCCTCAACATAGGATCAATAGAAGGTGCTGAAAAAAAATATTGTTAGAGCATAAACAAATATGGACAACCATGGACAAGATGGAGGATAGAACATGCAATGTAGCACCCAAATTATTTGCATATGAGGCATCGCCCTTTAATGTATTTAGCATCCTCTGTAAAGAGAACACATATATATATTAGAACTAATGACATAAATAAAATAGTATACTATAAAAATCATTATTGAACTTTTGTTATAATTAAAAACTACATTAATACTTACTGTATAATTCTGAACACAGTGAATCAACACATCCTCTCTCCTCTATATTTCAGGAGTGTGAGGTTGACTATCTACCATTCGAGCTAACTCTTTTGATATTGCATGAAGGACCTTTTTCAGCGCAAGCACAAGATTAACCTCTAATAAATAATCAACATTGAATGGATCTTGCTCATCCTGCGACTCCTCATGGACTACTTGTTCCTTTCCCTTTTTCTGATCAACACTCGTTTGTGAGAACAATATTATTAGCACTTTATTTAAAATAAATCCAAAATAGTGTCTAACAACAAAAATTAAGCATTAACATAACAAAAAATACACATTAACATTTTTCTTGTATGTGCATTTGTACAACAACAATGAGTTTTACCTATCGGGAAGAATTCCCATGAGAACTATCATTGTTGTGCGTATTGTGTGGCTATTGATCCATACTATAGCTCTGTATTTCAAAAAAAATCATTCAAACATGTTAAAACACATGTGTTCTTATTCTAAGTTATGTTGAATAATAAACAATTATCAAAATGTGTACCAACTCATCCATGATAGTGATGGGGTTTTTTGTATCTATGCAATTCTAATTGTAATCGATAAGCAGCTCCTCGCCTCCATGTATTGATTTGATTGCACATACAAATACGTGATTTCCATCACGCGCCTCAAATATGCAATTGGGTTGCTTCTTAGTTGACGCAGGTCGTGTACTGTTTATAAAACCTACAATATTCCCTGATGCTTTTGGCCTTCCATCAACATATATAGCTACTGTTTTACTTTGTTCACTAACTTTTTGTTGTATATAATTTGTCACGAATGCATACCTACACATATTTTTTTAATATTTAACAATTTGCATCCAATTACTATAATCATAACAAGGTCCAACATACTTTATGAATTTGACAACTTTTTTGTAAGAGACCTTTATGCCATCCATGGAAAATAGGCCCAAACCATATAATGAAGATGGTGCGATGTGATATATCCTCTCTTTAACACAAAAATCAGTATTTATGGAAGGAAGTTCATCAGGGACCCATTGTTTCTATAGATGTTTGTACCTAAAGGGCACCTCGGAGTCACCTTTTCTCTCATCATCATAAGAACATGACCCCCTTGAGAAAGGAAAAATTTCATGCATTTATTGAATTTATTTATGATCTTTTGACCTTGAGTCGATCTCATTGATTTAGACATACTAAATGTCTCACTTTCTTCTTCCATTCCTACATTTTCCTCGCTCGAGGAAGATAATTCTAACAAATACCTATTCATTGGTACCTGCACTTCATACAATGAGAGAGATAGGTGGAAATGAGAGAGATATTTTACAAATGGTAAAAGACATTAATCTCTATGGGGTATATTGACTTGTACCTAACAATCCATGAGACTGTGTGAGATACTTGACATAAGAAAATAGTTATATAATCAGACAAACATAGTTCACTCCATAGTTTTCATTATATCTTGTGAAGGACATTATACATTGTTAAAATTATCTATTTATCCAACAATAATTAGAATATCTCAGCATTGCATATAACTAAACATCTCAGCATTGCATGAGACACCACTATTGTGGCATTTCATCAAACAGTTATCATGTCTTGTCAGTGCTTTTATTACATCTTGTGAAGGAATTTATACATTGTTAAAATTATCTATTTATACTTTAAGAATTAGCTCACTCCATTGTAGGGAACAAAGAGAATCCTCTGTGATTTAACATCATTGATGTGCAAGGAAATTGAAAATTAGCAGAAGCAACTCTCATAAGATAGTATTTAGATTAAATGCATTGATATAAAAAAAATACCCTAGAAAATTATAAAGAAAGGTAATTTTCTTAATCATGTCACTAATTTGTGCATGTCTAAATACTGGTGTCTTTCAAGTGAATTGATTCTTGTCATACCCACTACAAATGAGAACAATCTTAACTAGTGAGGTTGTTTAAGCATATAGAGATTAAATACACTCTTTTATAATAAAATTTATCTTAACAAAAGATCAAAGATATAAGTAGGACATATAAAACAAGGTGAATAAGAGTAGTACATATAAAAACATCATTAGAATATGTCAAATATCTGGCATAATTTTACATTTCATTCATGTCATTGATATTCTTCTTCATCCATCTCATCATCAAGATCATCGTTGTCGACGACATCATCACCACCACTATCATCATCATAGTCATCATCATCCTCATCATCATTGTCATCAGTAGCAACATCATCATCTTCTTCTTCTTCATATTCTTCTTCGACTATCTCTCAATCGTGATCATCTTCTACATCATCTTCCACTTCTTCATCTTCCTCGGTATCTTCTTCCATCACATTATACCAACGTAGTTTATGTGGAACCTCTAAGTAAAATACCTGCTCACATTGGCTTGGAAGAACATAGGGCTCCTCTCCAATTGGCTCAAAAAACCTTATATTAATCATTGGAAATCCATTGTCATGTTCAATAACAGTTCTATCAGGATCATTTTTATTGAGTCGTAGTCTATACCATTTCACAACGAAGAGAACTAATTTGAAGGAATTAAAGTCACACTCAAGTATATCAACTAAAATATTATAGTATCGATTTTGTGACTGTCGAGGATGTAAGTCATTTCTAGATGAAATATTAGTCACCTGGAACATTGCACTAATCCCAGAATCACAAGTTCTCTTCATGTCATCCAACTTTTTGATGCAAAATTTATAACCATTGCATAACATAGCCTTGTGGTGTTTCACCTACAATAATGTCAAAAATGTATAAATTATTGCATCACGAGTTGAAAAACATACAGTTGATTAATTAACAAATTTATAAGTACCTGGTGATCTCTTAAACCATATGTTAAATCTATTTCCTTTTGTGTAACATTGGGATCTCCATTACGATGAGCTTGTATAACCAATGAAGACATGGATTCCCATGTTAATCTATGACCATCATGTTGACATCATTCAATCCATACCATCATCCAATCTTGATTATTTGCAATAAACAAATTTATTACATCCCACTCTTTAGCAACTGTACAAAAGTAAATAGATGATTTACAATAGATTTATTTTGAAGATTAAGAATTAATTAACTACAATAACATTTAATAATTTATTGCCTTAAAATTTCCTAAATCTACCATTGCCCACCAAGTAATCCCCTTCGAATTTTTTAATGGAGTCGAGATCCCAAATGCAATCTATATGGGTCTTTGATGCAAGATTAGGAAGATATTGAATAACGTACACCATCATATGGTATACCATATATCCCTCAACCATAAAACTTTTGGGATGTGCTATTTTTCGTACCAAACCCTTCTAAAATTTCAAGTGTCTCTCAACCATCCACATTGACCTAGCATGTATAGGTCCATACAATTCAATCTCCTCAACTTGGAGTATGAGGTAGTGTTCTTGTGCATTGAAAAAAGCTTAAGGTAAACACTTTTGCATTTCACAAATTAGTCAAAAAAAAATTTTCTTCCAATATTTTATATCTTCTTTATGGAATTTTTTAGATGACAACCACCTACAAAGGATTCAAGACACATAAATATATAAATACAAGACTTTACAATATATTACTTGTTTGATATTATTGTTTGATAGATTGAACAAATATCATTGCTTACCTCATGTATTTTTCAAGATCATATATCACTTTTTTTATATTATTGTCGAAGTTCTCTAGGAGAGATAGGGGTAGAAAATACTGCAACAATTGTCAACTAATCACTTCATACAATGAAAATTGAATGCAATTACACAAATATATTGTAAATACAAAAGACTATTACTTACCTTGATGAAGGTATGCCAATCATGCTTTTTCATCCCTGATCCAAAATCATTTTTCTTTGATATGAGATTGCTTATATCCGCAACAAATCCTATAGGAAATCAATTTTTTCAGATGACTTCTTTTATGTCATTACTTTATTTCTCTGTTAATAACCAAGAAAGAGCACTTGCATTAATCCGGTCTCCATTGCTATTTGATTCAATGATATTTTTTATTGCATGATTGGAATCATGAATATCACTACAAATTTTGCCAAGTTTTTCTTTGTCACACCTTCCGTCCAATATTTTCCACAGTGTCTCTGTTACATTCTTTCTAATATGTAGTATCAAACAAATGCATAATTTGTACCTTCTCATAGTAGGGTAGCCTATTAAATTCTCTGGGATAATATTTTAGTCCCTTTGGAAGCTGGTCGGTGATGCCTTCACGACCTTCAAGATCATCAACTACATAATTAGCCAACAAAACACAATCAAAATATATAATTTTCAAATATCGACCATTACGTGGAATGATATTACCGGAAATTTTATTATATTCCAACAGTCATAGGTGAGGTGTCATTCTTCAAGGCTTTGATTTAGTCTCTTCTTTCCCATTGAAAAGATGTCTTTCCGCACTTTGATACTTATGATTTCTGGGGAGGAAGTGCCTATACTCATCAAACACCTGCTTTCTTAAACTTTTGGAATGACAAGATTTCATCTTTGGACCACATATTAGACATGCAAATTTTCCCTTTGTTTGAAGACCTACAAGATAATGATACAATTGGATTAAATATATATATTTTTAGAATTTGAATTATCGCGTACAACTAGAATTCACCATAACATACCATAGAAATGTGTCAACCCTAGAGCATCATGAATTTTCCACACAAGCATTGCATGAAATTGAAATTGTCTTTGTCCAATTGGTCTAGAGATGTCATACATATTGAAACCATTCCATAACACCAATAACTCGTCAATAAGAGGTACAATATATACATTCATATCTTTCACTTGGTACTTACCTAGTTGAATTAACAACAACATCAAATAATTATTCTAGCCATTCTAGTTGAATTAACCACTTCCATTCTATTTTGATGAAGAGGAACTATGTTATAAAATTTCAAGGCATGAAATTTTATAACTATACATATATTTTATGAGTATAATTGTACAACATAAGAGCACCCACATGCCTTGGTTGTTATTGGTCTATGAAAAGTTTTGGTTTTCCTTTCCCAATTGAAATGTCATCCTATTATTCAAAAGTACCAAGGTAATAATAATTCTTGAACATAAATGCATGATTGTGGATCCTCAAGTTGGATTTTTGATGCAAAGGAAGAACATTTATATGGGTTTATCCACATAAGGACAATGGTTTCATTCATCTTTCTTTCAAGTGCTCTTGGGTACTTTCCTTGGCCTTTAGGCTTGGGCATCCTATAGGAGTTGAACCAAAATTACGAAGGCGATAAGGACACATAGAACAATAGGTTTGGGGACTTAGACTTATGTTCAATCCTTAGTAATGGTTTGGGGAACTAATTACTAGATGAGTGACTACAGTACCTTAGTTTTCATTATTAGATGATCTTGTTTAATTTATTTTCATTTCATGTAAAGATACATGTAAAGGAAAAGAAATGTTTGCATCTAAAGATTACATTTATATATATGAAGAATAACTTGTATATACTATACAAGGAAAATAACTTTCAGAAGAAAATGCAAGAGTACAGGCATACATAAGAGGATGAACATAAATAATAAGGGTGTCATACATTGCCTGAAGTGATGAATTTTTTATCCGGGTATGAATCTAGTGTGTCCCCGTGTGATCCAGAACCTGCAAAGAAAAGAGAGATGGGGGTTAGATAAAAAATATCTAAGCAATGAATGGAATCCTATTACTGATCCTCATCTACAATTATGCATGTGCATAGTCAAGCCATACACTTCTGAAAGAAAAACCATGATACAGGACATGTGCATTCAAAATAATGTTGCAAAAATTAAATGGCTACATTTATGTATGCATGAACATCAGGTGAGTCACTATTGTGACTACATCATTCAAATAGTGCAACAACAACACCAGATGTTGTTGTTTCATCTGGTGTTGATGTGACATCATTTCCAAATGATGCACCCACAACAATCACACACCATGCATATCAGCACAAGGCAGTCATGAGCAAGTATGAGTAAGCAATGGAAGGGGCATACATCATCATCAAATTAGAGGAGAAAAGCATCAAATATGTATATTAAGGGAGGAGTACATCATAGATTTCAAATAAAGATCATAACATCACACCATGGTTGGCAGCCCCAAGGAGGCCCCATTGCATGCAATGAGTAAGCTACATCAAAACAAAGAGGTACAAAAATCTGCATGATATATACATTAATGTTATGGCATGGAGTATATTTGAATCTGTATTTTAAAGGATAAGTAAGAAAGTTGCATGATGCTAGTGAATTTAACAAAGGTATAAATCTAATGAAGTAATGAAGCTACCCACATTTTATGTGCTTTGAGCCAATGAAATTTTTATCATCATGCTCAAGTAATAATGCATTAAATGTCTTACTGATGTCCCTATTTGATTGGACGGTGCTCTGTTTGTTATATTATTGCTATCAAAATAGAATGGCAGTGGCGATTCAATACATCTACAGCCTCAACAACATGGAAACATCGATCCAATAACAGAAAATACATTACAAATGTCAAGCTCACGGTCTCAATGAAATAAACAGTGTATAAAACAATATATGGTGCACAACAGCAACAAGCATGCAATGACAACAATAACATTGCATGATGCCCGAGCTCAAATTCAAAACAGTAAGTATATAAATGTATGATCTAATAGCAGCAACCTCATTAATCATTACTTTTGACTCCTCCATCATTATAGAATAGATAACTACCTACAATTATATTTCATATTTCCTCCTTTGAAGTGTGTGTGTGTGTGTATATATATATATATATATATATATATATATATATATCAAGTATAATTATGAGTTTATATTATATATTTAGTCTTAGTAAAATCTAATAAAATAATATAAAACTAACCCAAAATACTTTGTCTTAATAAAATCTTAATAAAATAATATATTTAGTCTTAATAAAATAATACACTTACTGTTTTGAATTTGAGCTCAGGCATCATGCAATGTTATTGATGTCAAAATAGTAAGTGTATTAATGTATGATCTAATATAATAAACCTCATTGATCATTACCTTCGACTCCTCCATCATTATAGAAGAGATAACTAGCTACAACTATATTTCATAATTCCTCCTTTGAAGCCATAGGTTAGTTTAAAATGGAGAAAGTATACAAACTCACCAATTTAATCCCAAAACATCATATAACTGAAATTAATCACATCTCACAAATGTATAGATTATATTACATACCATTGTATTATATATATCAAGTATAATTATGAGTTTATATCATATATTTAGTCTTAATAAAATCTTATAAAAAAACATAAAACTAACCCAAAATACTTTGTCTTAATAAAATAATATATTTAGTCTTAATAAAATCTTATAAAACAACATACATTGTGTGAAGTTTTTTATCTCTCTTTATTTGTTTTGGTGTTGATATTCATTGTTTATGAGCTCATTGTTTGATCACCAGCCAATCAAATAGGGACATGAGGTGCTCAAACAGTGAGCTCATAAACAATGCATGATGCCCTAGCTTGCAGCCCACCATCCATCAAGATATTTCCTCATCATGAAATGATCATAAACAGAGAGTACCACATAGTGAATATCAATAACAAAAAAAATAAAGAGAGATCAAACACTTCACACAATGCCTTGAAGGTAATAGAAATGATGCCCTAGCTCTCAAAGCTCATGGGTCATCAAGAATTCTAAATGAAAAGATGTAAACAATGTCAGTATTAAACAGTGAGCTCATGAACAATGTATGATGCCCTAGCTTGCAGCCTGGGAGCCATCAAAATATTTCTTCATGAAATGATCATAAACGGGGAGTACCACATAGTGAATATCAACACCAAAACAAATAAAGAGATCAAACACTTCACACAATATATGTTGTTTTATAAGATTTTATTAAGACTAAATATATTGTTTTATGAGCTCATTGTTTGAGCACCTCATGTCTCTATTTGATTGGTCAGTGCTCTATTTGTTATATTGATGCTATTAGATCAAATAGGGACATCAGTAATAAAATAAGGACATCAAATAAGGACATTAGTAATAAAATAATACACTTACTATTTTGAATTTGAGCTCATAAAGATTAAGATATCTATATTTTATTACTGATGTCCCTATTTACATCTTTTCATCAAATGACCCAAAAACATCAAGAATGGTCCTATATGGTCGCTAATAGCCAACTTTCAAAAGAATATGAATGAATGCAAATATACATAAGTGGTTGAACATAAATAATGAAGGTACCAAACATTGCCTGAAGTAATGAAGTGTTGACCCAGGGTTCAATCCAATATGCTCTTGTATGATCCAAAACCTGCAAGGAAGGAAAATATGGGATTAGATCCAAAGGATCTAAGAAATGCCTAGCACCCTATTACTAATCCTCATCTACAATTATGCATATGCATAGTCAAGCCATACACTTCTAAAATGAACTATGCTACAAAACATGTGCACTCAAGAAACATATGCATGCAGTGAGTAAATCAAGACCAAAATGGAGCAAAAAGTATGATGTCAAATGTGTTATCAAGCAACACCTCATGGGCTGTGAGTCAACATGTTATATATGTTGTTTATACAAGATCAGTAAAAGGACATCTACAACCTCAACAACATGGCAATATTAATCCAATAACAAATGTCAAGCTCACGGTCTCAATGAAATAAACAGTGTATAAAATAATATATGATTCCCAAGATCAAATTCAAAATAGTAAGTGTATTAATATATGATATAATAGCAAAAACCTCATTGATCATTACCTTTGACTCCTCCATCATTATAAAAGAGATAACTACCTACAACTATATTTCATAATTCCTCCTTTGAAGTCATAGGTTAGTTTAAAATGGAGAAAGTATACAAACTCACCAATTTAATACCAAAAATTTAATAACATTGCATTCTTCTTGTTGTTATGGTGCACAATAGCAGTAAGCATGCAATGACAAAAATAACATTGTAGGATGTCTTAGCTCAAATTCAAAATAGTAAGTGTATTATTTTATTACTGTTGTCCCTATTTTATTACTGATGTCCCTATTTGATCTAATATCATCAATATAACAAACATAGCACTGGCCAATCAAATAGGGACATTAGATGCTCAAACAGTGAGCTCATAAACAATGCATGATGCCCTAACTTGTAGCCTAGGAGCCATCAAGATATTTCCTCATGAAATGATCATAAACGGGAGTACCACATAGTGAATATCAACAGCAAAACAAATAAAGAGAGATCAAACACTTCACACAATGTATGTTGTTTTATAAGATTTTATTACTTGACTATATATATATATATATATATATATATATATATATATATATATATATATATATATATATATATATATATATATATATATATATATATATATATATATATATATATATATATATATATATATATATATATATATATATATATATATATATATATATATATATATATATATATATATATATATATATATATTATGACAAGCTTTTCAAAAGTGTATCATAATTAAAGGCATGTGGATTCATATTGTACTTAATCTGAATGTCACTGTGTAATATTTTTACTTATGATATTTTGAGACCCCTCTTATGGGAAATTACAAAACCAATAATATAATATATGAATTCTTCCTCCTAAAAGAATTTATGGATACTCAAGTGAGTCTAAACATTTGGGAAGGTGAATTCCAAAGCTGAACTCACATATCTCTAAAATCTTACCCCTCAAAACCAAGAAAACTAAAAACAATCACTTGAATGAAACAAGGTTCAGAAGACGTACTCAATAGGTAATAATAAAGTTACTAGATTTACATAGAGAATAAACTAAATAATCCACAGAGACTACTACCCTTCACTCATGATGCCACTAAGTCTGGTGTCTCAACAATAGCCAAAATAGTTGTATGGACTTTATCCAACCAATTGTTAAGCATGTCTCATAATGATTTGATTTGTGGGATTCCCAGCACTCTAGGCTGCACCCAAGATACATGCATAGTCCCTTCAACTTGATCAATTACCCCTTCAATCAAATGCATAGAAAGACTTTTCATAAGAAGATATTCAACATTTTCTACTGATAATTTGGTATGTTCAGCAATGACCCTCAATGGGATTGTTCGATCTTCTGAAGGTCAGTTGAATATGATCTCCATCAAACACAAGATATTAATCTTTTCTAGCATTTTTTTCTCATTCTCAAAAAGACCTGGTTGTGAATTAAGGGCTGCCATATGAGTATGGAAAAGTTCTTGATATTGGACAAGATCACCAAAATTGAAAGCTTCCAAAATGTAGTAAAGCCATTCTACACTTGTTCCCAAAAGACTTTTCACTATTGGATGGGCCAATAATTCTCCAAAATTGTATATATTATCTCCAAGCAGAGCAACAAGAGATAAGTCAAATGTTAGATCCAGTTTAAATGGTTCTGAAAGAGACTCTACAGTCATATAAGCCAAATAGAGAAGGGCTCTTTTATAAAACTCAGCAAACTCTTGTCTTGATTTGTGATATTGCAATGAGACCCAATGGTAGCTTGCATAAACAGTAGGATCAATATTTGTCATACTATCTAGAGTGCTTTTTCCATCATCTAGAAACCTTTTGCACTCTTTTTGTTCACCTTGCTCAAGTTTGAATGCAGCTATTTACATTCTAACATATATGATAGGTTCATCAATCCTCATCTACCTTGTGGCATGAAGCTTCTCAATTACTCCTTCCAAAAAGCTAATAGCAGCCTCCTTTTCTATGTACTGACGTGAAACTATAACTAAAAAGTGTGCAAGCTTAAGGAGATTTATCTTTGTTTCAAATTCTATAATAAAATTGTGATATAGTTGAATAAGTGTATCACTACCTTGTAGAACCGCAAGGAGCAATAACTAATCCAGTTTGAGGGTGAGTTGATGCCATAGCTTGCGCTTGTAGAGATCTGCCATGGTGGCATACCATTCTACAAGCTTCAGCTTCAATGTCCTTTGCTACTCCAAATACTTCACACCGCCCTCCATTCCTTTTGCCTCGAACCCTCTCTGGTTATCTCTCTGCCTTACCCACTCTTCCCTCTGCTACAAAAAATAGATTTATAGCCTGGGACTTGACTAAATATATTGTTTTATTAAAATTTTATTAAGACAAAGTATGTTGGGTTAGTCTTATGTTGTTTTATAAAATTTTATTAAGACTAAATATATGATGTAAACTCATAATTATACTTTATATATATAATACAATGGTATGTAGTATAATCTATACATTTGTGAGATGTGATTAATTCCATTTATATGATGTTTTGGAATTAAATTGGTGAGTTTGTATAGTTTCTCTATTTTAAACTAACCTATGACTTCAAAGGAGGAATTATGAAATATAGTTTTAGGTAGTTATCTCTTCTATAATGATGGAGGACTCAAAGCTAATGATCAATGAGGTTGCTGCTATTAGATCATACATTAATACACTTACTATTTTGACAGCAATAACATTACATGATGCATGAGCTCAAATTCAAAATAGTAAGTGTATTATTTTATTACTGATGTCTCTATTTTATTACTGATGTCCCTATTTGATCTAATAGCATCAATATAACAAATAGATCACTGGCCAATCAAATAGGGACATGAGGTGCTCAAATAGTGAGCTCATAAACAATGCATGAAGCCCTAGCTTGCAGCCTGTGAGCCATCAAGATATTTCCTCATGAAATGATCATAAATGGGGAGTACCACATAGTGAATATCAACAAAAAAATAAATAAAGAGAGATCAAACACTTCACACAATGCATTGAAGGTAATAGCAATGATGCCCTAGCTCTCAAAGCTCGCGGGTCATCGAGCATTCCAAATGCAAAGATGCAAACAATGTTAGTATTAACATTCATATTTTGACATTAAATCAACACATGTCATCAAAATAAAATTGAGTTAATGAGAAGACAAAGCTCGAATGCCTACCTCAAGTCATGGCTGTCATATAAAGATCAAATGCTAAGGAACTATGTTGTAAAATTTCATGCCAAATTTCAATATATTTAATCTTAATAAAATCTTATAAAATAACATATATTGTGTGAAGTGTTTGATCTCTCTTTATTGGTTTTTTTGTTGATATTCACTATGTGGTACTCCCCGTTTATGATCATTTCATGAGGAAATGTCTTGATGGCTCACAGGCTGCAAGCTAGGGTATCATGCATTGTTTATGAGCTCATTATTTGAGAACCTCATGTCCCTATTTGATTGGCCGGTGCTCAAACAGTGAGCTCATAAATAATGCATGATGCCCTAGCTTGTAGCCCGTGAGTCATCAAGACATTCCTCGTGAAATGATCATAAACGGGGAGTACCACATAGTGAATATCAACAAAAAAATAAATAAAGAGAGATCAAACACTTCACACAATGCCTAGAAGGTAATAGCAATGATGCCCTAGCTCTCAAAGCTCATGGGTCATCAAGCATTCCAAATGAAAAGATGTAAACAATGCCAGTATTAAACAGTGAGCTCATGCACAATGTATGATGCCCTAGCTTGCAGCCCACGAGCCATCAAGATATTTCCTCATGAAATGATCATAAACGGGGAGTACACATAGTGAATATCAACAACAAAATAAATAAAGAGAGATCAAACACTTCACACAATATATGTTGTTTTAAAAGATTTTATTAAGACTAAATATATTGTTTTATTAAGACAAAGTATTTTGGGTTAGTTTTATGTTATTTTATGAGATGTTATTAAGACTAAATATATGATGTAAACTCAATATAACAAATAGATCATCGACCAATCAAATAGAGACATGAGGTGCTCAAACAGTGAGCTCATAAACAATCTATGATGCCCTAGCTTGCAGCCCACGAGCCATCAAGACATTTCCTCATAAACGGGGAGTACCACATAGTGAATATCAACAGAAAAACAAATAAACAAAGATCAAACACTTCACACAATGCCTTGAAGGTAATAGCAACGATGTCCTAGCTCTTAAAGCTCGTAGGTCATGAATTATTCCAAATGCAAAGATGTAAACAATGTTAGTATTAACATTCATATTTTGCCATTAAATCAACAAATGCCATCAAAATGAAATTGAGTTAATGAGAAGACAAAGCTCAAATGCCTACCTCAATTCATGGCTGCCATATAAAGATCAAATGCTAAGGAACTATGTTATAAAATTTCATGCCAAATTTCAAGGCATGAAATTTTATAACTGTACATATATTTTCTTCGACTCCTCGACATTGTAAACTCAATGCTAAGGAGAAAAAAGTATGATATCAAAAAGTATAAAATTTCATGCCTTGAAATTTTATAACATAGTACCTTAGCAACTACCATATGAAGATCAAAAGGCTCCAAGCTTCCAAGTCGAGCTTGAGCTTCACAACAGAAGAGCAGTGCAAAGTGGCAACTTTCCCATTTTACCACAGTTAGGGCCCTCTTTTACCATGCTTTATGAGCTTTATGTTTTTTTTTTAAGTGAAGACAAAGATTATCTTAATTTGTTATCTTTAAATTTTATTCATATTATGACTTTAAAAATTGAAATAAAAAATATAAATTTTTAAGAAAGTTTTACATCTTTTCATCAAATGACCCAAAAACATCAAGAATGGTCATATATGGTCGCTAATAGCCAAATTTTAGAAGAATATGAATAAATGAAAACATACATAAGTGGATGAACATAAATAATGAAGGTACCAGACATTGCCTGAAGTAATGAAGTGTTGACATGGGGTTCAATCCAATATGCTCTTGTATGATCCAAAACCTACAAGGAAGGAAAAGATGGGGTTAGATCTAAAGGATCTAATCAATGCCTAACACCCTATTACTGATCTTCATCTACAATTATGCATGTGCATAGTCAAGCCATACACTTCTAAAATGAACTATGCTACAGAACATGTGCACTCAGGAAACATGTGCATGCAGTGAGTAAATCAAGACCAAAATGGAGCAAAAGGTATGATATCAAATGTGTTATCAACCAACACTTCATGGGTTGTGATTCAATATGGTATATATGTTGTTTATACAAGATTAGTAAAAGGACATCTACAGCCTCAACAATGTGGAAACATTGATCCAATAATAGCAAATACATTAAAAATGTCAAGCTCACAGTCTCAATGAAATAAACAGTGTATAAAACAATATATGGTGCACAACAACAGCAAGCATACAATGACAACAATAACATTGGATGATGCCCAAGCTAAAATTCAAAATATTAAGTGTATTAATGTATGATCTAATAGCAGTGACCTCATTGATCATTACCTTTCACTCCTCCATCATTATAGAAGAGATAACTACCTAAAACTATATTTCATAATTCCTCCTTTGAAGTCATAGGTTAGTTAAAATGGAGAAATTATACAAACTCACCAATGAAATCCCAAAACATCATATAACTAGAATTAATCACATCTCACAAATGTATAGATTATACTACATACCATTGTATTATATATATCCAGTATAATTATGAGTTTACATCATATATTTAGTCTTAATAAAATCTTATAAAACAACATAAAACTAACCCAAAATACTTTGTCTTAATAAAATCTTAATAAAACAATATATTTAGTCTTAATAAAATCTTATAAAACAACATATATTGTCTGAAGTGTTTGATCTCTCTTTATTTGTTTTGTTGTTGATATTCACTATGTGGTACTCCCCATTTATGATCATTTCATGAGGAAATATCTTGATGGCTCGCGGGCTGCAAGCTAGGGCATCATGCATTATTTATGAGCTCATTGTTTGAGCACCTCATGTCCCGCGAGCCATCAAGATATTTCCTCATGAAATGATCATAAACAAGGAGTACCACATAGTGAATATCAACAAAAAAACAAATAAAGAGAGATCAAATACTTCACACAATGCCTTGAAGGTAATAGAAATGATGCACTAGCTCTCAAAGCTCGCGGGTCATCAAGCATTCCAAATGAAAAGATGTAAACAATGTCAGTATTAAACAGTGATCTCATGAACAATGCATGATGCCGTAGCTTGCAGCCCATGAGCCATCAAGATATTTCCTCATGAAATGATCATAAACGGGGAGTACCACATAGTGAATATCAACAGCAAGACAAATAAAGAGAGATCAAACACTTCACACAATGCCATGAAGGTAATAGAAACAATGCCCTAGCTCTCAATTCTCGCAGGTCATCAAGCATTCCAAATGAAAAGATGTAAACAATGCCAGTATTAAACAGTGAGCTCATGAACAATGTATGATGCCCTAGCTTGTAGACCCTGAGCCATCAAGACATTTCATCATGAAATGATCATAAACGGGGAGTACCACATAGTGAATATCAACAACAAAACAAATAAAGAGAGATCAAACACTTCACACAATGCCTTGAAGATAATAGCAACGATGCCCTAGCTCTCAAACCTTGTGGGTCATCAAGCATTCCAAATGAAAAGATGTAAACAATGTCAGTATTCAATAGTGAGCTCATAAACAATGTATGATGTCCTAGCTTGTAGCCCGCAAGCCATCAAGACATTTCTTCATGGAATGATCATAAACGGGGAGTACCACATATTGAATATCAATAGAAAAACAAATAAAGAGAAATCAAACACTTCACACAATACTTTGAAGGTAATATCAACAATGCCCTAGCTCCCAAAGCTCGTGGGTCTTTGAGCATTCCAAATGCTAAGATGTAAACAATGTCACTATTAACATTCATATTGTGCCATTAAATCAACAAATGCCATCAAAATGAAATTGAGTTAATGAGAAGACAATGCTTGAATACCTACCTCAAGTGCCAATGCCCTCTTCCCACATGGTGTCGGCCTCTTTGTGCATACCAAACTCGAATGCCCTCTTCGCGCCGCACAAAAGTGCAGTGTCATCTTCGTGGCAGCTCTTCGAATTCACAAAAATTACAAATGACACTTTCTTTTTCTTTTTTTTTGTTTATAACCAAGTGGGTGTCGCAATTACGACATCATTGTCGCTATTATGACACCGTCGGGGGCACTTGCAAAAAAAACATAAAAAACAAACACAAATGGTAGTGGCGTCACAAATTGTCATTGAAATTCAACCCCAAATGTTGTAGTGTAAATGGATTGTTAAAGCCTCCACATGCAAGGAGCCTTGGAAAATCTTGATAAGAAACAACTTAGCTAGAGCTCATCCTTGCAAGTCCAAAAATTGGACTAATCTATGCTACTAAGACCTGCTTGTTATAGAGAGTAGTGTACTTGTTCAAGGTTCGAATGTCGTCAAGTCTATCTAGAAGAGTTGGAAATATGTAAGGAAATTTCTCTGCAACATTGGTCCAACAGAAGGTAATGGAGTGGTTTGTAGTTTGAAGTCTTTATGATGGAGTCTGAAACATAACAATAAACCTCTGGCCTTTCTCCAAGGCTGCTTTGCAAAGAAATGGTCAGAGAAAGGTTTCAATAAGTTTCAAGATGTATTGTAGAGTGGTAAAATTATCCCTTGGGAGAAGATGGAATTAGATTTTGGTATCCCCAAATCTCAAATAAGAACATATGGGATACTTTATGCTGCCCTTAACAATTTGGGATTAGTGAATGATTGTTTCTCTCCTGCTAGGTTCTCCTTTAAGCTTGTATGGCCAAACAACTCCCCCCTTCATCTTGTCAAGACCAAACATATTTACCACTTGTTTACCCATAACCCTGATATCTTCTCCCATGCTAACTCTAAATTGCACCTAGATGCTCCTGTACCTAACTGGAACAAATACGTTGCCTCCATTTGGACCAGACCTGTTGAACCCAAGACCATCTTCTTTTTGTGGAGACTCCTTTCACATAAGCTTCCTTTTAAAAAGCCTGGTGGAGACCCTAATCTTTGTACTGTTTGTAGAAATCCTGAATCTGTCCTCCATATTTTTTTTGAATGCTTTTTTTCCTCTGAAGTTTGGAAGATGTTTGGTCTTATCTACAATACCCATTTCAATATTTTGAATATCATCTTAGGGTGCATTAACAACAGCAAATTTTACAATTTTTTTGGTCTATCCTTTCTTCTATTATATTGTGGATTATTTGGAAGGCTCGTAATAATGACGTGATGGCAGGGAAGGACATGAATCTTACTCGGTCTCTTAGAAGACTCATATACTTTGATGTTTCCTTGTAGGTCACAACTGTCATCAAGATGAAGGAGAGAAAATTCTTGCAGATCCTTAGAGATGGTAAGGATACCATTTACAAAAAAGACATAGCTCATGGCTATACTACCATGAAATATGGAGCTAAGTTTGATGATAAGCTTGTTGAGTTCATTGAACAAGTTAAAAAATCTAATCAGGATTTACCAGATGTAGGAATAGGTAGATCAGATACATCTACCTTTATAACCCATGAGATCATTGGGTACAATGTTGTATCCCATGACTCCAACGAGTCATATGCAGACCATGAAGTCAATTCTAGGTGATTTAACAGTCCATCATATAGAGGTATTTGATACATTTCACGATGGCAACAATTGTAATTTTTTGAGCATCTTTTTTATCTGGCTGGGGATATCATTCCAGCCTTGTTGTAATGATCTGTAAACTTTGATGTAACTATTTTATGACTTTTGATATGCAATAGAAAAAAAAGAAATTATTTCATAAAAAAGTTATGCATGCTTTTAAAAAGAAATTGTATAGCCAATATTATCTGAGCCCAAATGGATGTAGCCATAAGAGAAAATTGTTGGGACAATTTGAAATTCAATCAACTAGTATAGTGTAGGAGCGAGAGATATAAGTTCACAATGAGATCCAAAAAAATATGTTGCTCGCTCAAAAATTGCTTCAATCGCATAGATTGATGTAAAACCATAGTTCCTACCATGAAGTAAATTACTCCATAAAATAGAGATGGCTCCAAAGTTTTCATAGACCATAAAAAATAATGTGAACTACAAAATTCAAATCTTAAGCCAAAAAATGAATTAACACCAAAAACTTAGATTAGAATTCTCCTAAATCTGAAACCTAAAATTCTCAATCACTAAATCAAAGGGAGCATGGGATTGCAAGGTACATGCATGAATTAGATATATTTGTTTCCTTGGATCTTGTGCCCTTAAAAAAATTGTTTTAATTTTGGAATGTGGATAGTCAATATATAGGTTTTTCATCCTTTTGGACAACAAGACAAAAATTTCACCCAAATTAGATCTTTCAAAAAAAAAAGAATTACAAAGTTGAAGCTTTAATACCGTATTAGATTCGGTCTCTCAACTCCACATCTCCCAAAAATCACTTGCAATCATTCACACATGATTACACATAAAGAGAAAAGAAAGGCTATGGAGGCCAAAATTTGATTAATCTTGAAACATGAATCATATTGGTTATTTAATTAATTAGATGAATAATAATATAATAAATCCTTATAATGGAAACCTAAAAGATAAATAAATAAACCCTAAAGAAATTATAGGTGGGTTAGATCTAGGGATATAACTTAAGTGACGAATATTCACCAATTGGCGAATATTTGGCACCAACAATTTGGAATTTAGTGAATAAGTAGTACCGAATGGGGAGTCCATTTCACCTAGACTTAAATAAATTTTCAATCAAATGCACTTTCCACTCGCCCATTTTTAATTAATTAATTGTATCTATATAAATATTTCGCCAATAGAATCTATGATTCCAAATGGTATATTTAATATTTTTGCCTACAATTTTGTCCAAGCATTTCTTAATCGACGGTCATAATTTTTCAAAAGCCATAAAAACATCTATTTGCACGAGGAACCAATTTTCCTAGCATTTTGAAAAAGTGTGTCTTAAATCACCACAATATTTTCCAATTCTATTATAATTTGATAGCTGATAATCACCTAGAAAATTACATCAAATGTGTTAGAATTAAGCCGGATTCACCAAATACTTGTATACCATTTAAAATTCCTTCCAAATTCACCAAATATGGATTGGCCTAAATAAAATCAAAGATCAGATTTATTTTTACCCAATTTGGTTGGTTATGATCCCTCAATTCAAATCAATAGTGAAGTTTAAGACCAAGAAAAACTATGGTTGCTGCCTGTATTGGTGACTGTTAGTGCTACTCTCTAAGAACCTAAAGGTAAGTGATCATTTTTTTTTAATTTTAATAATATTATTTTAATTCATCTCTATCTATTTGTAATTTTTAGTTCATTCTTATTGAGTGGGGACCCGTCAGTGGTCACCCAAGAGACCTCAGACATCTAGATTGTAGGTCATAGGGCTAGTGAATCATATAGTCTATTACTGCTTATTAAATAAATAGATTTTTTTGCAACATTTATTTCATTGGAGATGTCAAATAGGAAGAAGGGTAAGACTCCTGAATGTGGGGAAGGCCAGAAAAATGCAAAACCTTAACTTCATACTTTGGCATTGGCAATATTTGTGGTAAAAATTTGGAAGGTGCATCATCACAAGTACAGCTACAAGATTCACAACCTACACCGAATATTGAAGAAAATGGAGAACCTAATATCTTAGATAATGATGAACTTGAAGAATACTTGTTGGTAGACACCTAGAGTAGTAGGAATGAGATAATCGACTTGGGTGAGAATTCTATAGATGATGATGATGATGCACAAAAGGAGAAAAGAAAATACAAATCAAAAAATGATCAGGAGTGGGGTCTATCAAGGAATTTAAAATTGATTGAGTGTCAAAATATCCATTCATTGAACTAGTGGAGAATCCAAATAAAGATAAACCTCCAATAAAATGCAAGTGTAATATTTGCAGTTGGAAATATATAAAGGAAAAGAAGTTGCAGCTAAAACTTGACACCATAGAAAAGCATAAATTGGTAAAGTTTACGAAAAAAAATTATAGATGGAATTGAAAAATCAATGATAAGATGGAAACAAAGGATAAATGTCATCATGTTGAGAATGCCTTCAAATATAATGCATATTTGAAAATACAAGTGAATCTTGTTGAAGTTAAAGGTTCTATTGAAGCTATTTTTGGAAACACAATGAAAGTAGAAGAACTAGGAAAACTTGTTCGGTTAAGTGAACCATTTTTTAATATTTTGAGTAGAGGTCATGCTTTGATAGACTACTCACCAATGAGTGCTTTATTAGACTTTTTGAAATTTCCTAACTATCCTAACAGTCATTGGTCAATAAACAGTGGATGGGAATGGGAAAGTTATCTTGTTGAGGTTGAAAAATAAGCTATAAAGAAAAAATAAGATAGACAAACTTTATTGCATTGTCTTTAGATAAAGTTATGATAATACATAATACATCATGGGTATGCATGTATGTTTATACTATAAAGAATCATGTCCGCCAACCTTATCTACTATCTTTTTCTTAAATGAAGGAGAGTGTGATGGTAGAAACTGTATTTCAACTATTAAAGAGTTCTTTAATTGAATAAGGAGGTATACATGACTTGACGATTGCCAAAAAGTTGGTATCTGTTGGAGAAAATGGAGCTTTAGTAATGCAAGGTCAAAGGATTGGTCTTTGCACAAAGCTACAAACTTCTTGTTCACCCTACATGACTCACATTCACTGCATGGCCCACAGAATGAATCTAGCTTTTAAAATTGTGAGAAAGCATGCTCTAATAACAAATGTTGAAGATTTAGTCAGAGAGGTCTACTCATACTTTTGTCGAAGTCCCAAATGATTTTTGGAATTCCAAAGAATTTTTGATGGAATAACCAATGGGAACAAGCTTTTTAAGGATGTTGATACCAAATGGATCTCTTTGGATAAACCAACGCATCAATTTTTTAAGAATATCCATCCTGGATCGGACTAATGTACGAACATCGTGACAAAGTAGAGAGTCAAAAAGTTGCTGACCTACTTTGCAGGTTAAGTGATATAGAGACACTCTTAACTTTAGCATGATCTCTTCTCCCCATTCTAGAGGAAATGAGTAATATTCTGAAAAAATCCCAACAAAGAGCTATGTATATTGCCGAATATGTTAAGCTACTTAAATTGACATGCACAACCCTCAATAATATCTATCAATCTCAACCAACATTATTTGATGAAAAATTTGCTAAGTGGGAGACAATAATAGATTTGAACAATCTTGATAATTTTTTACATATCGATGCAAATGGGGAGTTATGTGTTAGTGTATGCAAATTTGAGATACCAATACACTACATTGTCATGGTCACAAAACCAAGAACGTACTCGAAGAAGCGAGTAGCAAGAGTTACAAGAGAATATTTTAGCAAGATCATTGAGTCTGTAACTTATTTTGTGAAGGAAATCACCTATTCTCTTTCCATAGAAATTAGAAACAAATTCCCTTGTGAGAAACTACTTGAATCCATGTATATTGTGTTTCCTCAATATTGGCATCTCTATAATCCAATTGATTATCATGATAAGCTAACAACTTTGATATACCAATTTTGCAAATATGTAAAATTCAATGGACCAACTATAAATGGAATTTTAAATGGAACTATTCTTAGAGATAAATCAGCTCATTCTGGAGTGAATATGAGGAAATAATATCAAAAAATGGAGAACCCCCATGAAGAGGGATCAATAACAAAGATTTAGATAATTCTAGCTCAGAGTAAAATTTTGCGTGATTCAATATTAGAATTTTTCAAGCTTGTTGATTTATGTCAAAGCATGATATTGGGTTCAATGGATGATGAAAGAGTATTCATTTCTTTGGGGTTCTTAAAATCAAAGATAAGAAACAAACTAGACAAGAATTTGGAAATTATTTGAGGCTCTATACATCTAGGTATGATGTCAAAAAATTTCCTTATGAAAGGCAACTAGTAATATGGAGGTCCAAATGTGAAAGAAGAGGGTTGGAAAGCACTTCAAACCAAAGTGGGACAATTGGAAATGCCAGAAAGAATGATCAAGTGACACATGTAATGGTAACTTTGAGACGCATTTAAGGTATGTAGACTTAGAGTGAAGAAAACATAGACAAGAATCAAGCAAGCTCTCAATTTGATGAAGAAGATGGTGATGATGAGATGATTGGCAAGTTTAAGAGATTTAGTGCTAGTAGTTCCTAGGTATTTATTAAACTTATTACTATATTGCATCATTCATATTACAAAATCTTGAATGTGGTTGATAACTTGATGATATTTTATGTTTTTTTCAAATTTCTATTTTTAGATAGAAAATAGAAGAATAATAGACCATACATAAAATCATAAAATAGGAAAATAAGAAACAACATAATGTGTTTATTGATAGAGTAATGTTTATTTATACATGGTGATATTTTCATTAATTCTTTGAAAATATAGTCATATAATTCCTTCAATACACAACTCTGTGTGATTTTGTATGCTAAATTATATCTATTTCATCTACCCTGAAGAGTCGATACAAAATTTTAGAATCCTTTGCAAATGACCTTGAAATCCCTTTTATAGAAACAAGGTAGAAATAATAGGTTTGAGTCAATTTGTAACATTTCAAGACTCAACATCAAAATCAATTATCAAGGCACTGAATCTATTGGCCCATCATAATCTATATGCCTCATCACTTGTCTTTCTATAGGAATCTTAATACAAATTTACAAGAATGAAGGTGTGTATGACCATCATAGGCCAAATTAGTAACTGATGCATTTTTCATGTTCATAAAATAAACTTAAAACTTAAAACTTAATCCAATCCATGACAAATTAAAAATAAATTTCATTAGAAAATCGTGAAATTACAAATAGAGAAAAGAAGAAAACTTGAAAGAATTTGGGAATACAAATTTACAAGCCTAAAGGTGTGCATCATAGGTAGGATTAGTAATTGCTACATTTTTCATGTTCATAAAACAAAGTTAATTCAAGCCATGACAAAATTCCAAATAGAGAAAAACAAAAAACCTTGAAATTAAGAGTAGATAAAAGCATGGGCTTGACCCTTTGGTGAAATGATGGGGCTTCTTGCCTGTAGTGCCAACAACCAAGGTTCAAATCTCCATGGGTTCACTGTCTACTGTGTCAACAATTGAGAGTCTTTACCTTAATCCTTGGTGAAATAGTGGGGATTCTTGCCTATAGAGATTAAAACCAAGGTTCAACATTATTTAGGGCTTTACCCTTTTTTGAAATGGTGGGGCTTCTTTCTTGTAGGTCCAAAAACCAAGGTTCAAATCCCCATGGGTTCTCTCTCTATCGTGTCAACAATTGAGAGCCTTTACCTTGACCCTTGCTAAAATAGTGGGGCTTCTTTCCTGTAAAGCTTACAACCAAGATTCAACAATATTTTCCAAAAGTAAAGCTGAGGCCAGAAAAATTATTGATGGTTGTGTGGAACGGGTTTGATTTGGAGAATTGTCGAGGTGGTTGGAAATGGCGGAGATGGGTATAGGTTTTTGTTCGAGTGAGGGAAAGTGGAGGCAAGTCAAAGGAGTGACCGATGATATTCATCCTTTCTTAGTGTTTATTTATTCGGTGCCTATTAACCATCATGTAGGTGAAGCCCATGGTGCTTGGGTGGGTTTTTTGTAGTACATCATGTGATGGGAGGACATGCACATATTTAAGGAACCGAGAGAGAGGAAGTGTAAGTTAACTCTGAGAAAGTCAAAGTCCGGGATGCGGGATGGAGTTACTATGGAGGTTCCATCCGAGCCAATTCTTGGTCGCAAAAAAGGGAAAGTTGAAATGAAAGGTAGGGTAATTGTCAATGAGACCAGGGAGAAGATGAAGCATAGGTGGGGGCACAATGTTTTCAAATATGTGATGTTTTGATTCTCTAGCTTCCAAGCCCATTTTTCAGTAGTAGAGCTAGTATGTAAATGATGTTTTGTTAAGTCTAAGATTATGGTGTTGGTCATTGGTTGGTCTGAGGTTGGGTTTCTTTTTTTCTACAATGTAAGGACTCAAATGTTTTCATCTTGCTTTCAGACCATTTCTGGAATGTAGTATTGAACTTTTACATATCAATAAAAAATCTATCTCACTTATCAAAAAAAAGAGTAGAGAAAAGCATAACACCTGGAATAATTTTGGAATACAAAGTATGCAATATATAATATGATTCATGAAATCATTGTGTTAGTTTTTGTGGGGTGCTCCACTCTCCATTTGATGGAAGTCCAATTTGTTGTAACGTATGGTACAAGTTACCTAAAAATCTATCAGCAATTCATATTTGGAAGAGGGACTTGACACCATTATTTTGAGTCTAATGTTGCATTCAAGATTGTCAATGGTTTGATGAAATCTTGAAATATCGCCTCACGTGTCCTTAGGAAGCAAGTCTAAATCAGACTTCATTTTTTCCTCCATGATTTTTTTGAAATCATCATTTCCAATGAATTTATTTTATTGTGTCAACACTCTTCGGCAAACCAAGATCTATCAATTTATATACCTTTTGTTGTAGCTTCATAAGTTTTTTTGCAGCCTTATCCAGACATTCCTATTCTTCTCATAATTTTTGACATTTTTGAATGATAGAACGTATTTTTACTAAGGCGTCAATATGTTTGGTAATTCCCTTGAATTCCAAATAGTTTATATTGGTTTTGTAGACTATTTGCAAAATTTGTTTTAAAATTTTGTCTTTTGAAGAATTTTATGTTATGAGAAATGTGTTCATTGATCTTCCCATAATTTACTCTTTGACTTTCATTCAATTAAAACCACTAACACAACTAGTCATTCCTCTACATTATTTACCCCCGAATTTTTTGTTTTATATACTTCATTGTATGTTTCATATTTTCGTTCAATCTATCTTGGGAAGATTTAATTATATTATTTTCCCTCTACATCTCTTGTGCCATTCTTTCACCATTTTTTCTTTCTTCATCTACTTTTTCTTCTCACTATTTTTTATTTTTCTATCTAATGCTCCAATTGGTTCTATAAATTCTTGTCTGTGGCAATAGCAGTCTCCACTCTTTTGTATAATTGTGTTGAAGTGGATCTTTAATTAGACCACATTTTTTAATTCTTTCAACTAGTCTTTGCTTCAATTCATTCAATTCTACTTTCGTATATTCATTCTTTGTAATTATTGATGTAGAGGCATAATCTTTTATCCTTTTCTGTAATTAACTACACTTGTTATTTGCTACTTTCCTCTTTGCTTTCTCATTTTCCATCTATGCCTGCAACTCTCCATTTTTTTCTCCAACTTATTTTTCTCTCTCTCCATCTTGAGAAGTGATGTGGAGACCACTTCGTTGGTCTTTTTTGTCACATTAATTTTTTCTGCATTTTGAACTTTGGAAAAATCCATTTGGATGGCACTAATAGGAAATTCAGAGGGATCTATCTAACTCTATGGTAGATTTTGATTTTGATTTGGGGGCATAAAATCCATGTAATCCATTGTATCTTTGTTAGGGTCATGTGTGGGAAATACCATGTTCAATGCAGGTTGGTCCTCTAAAACTGCATTAGCCGCAATCGTCTTCATTTGCTTCTTATTTTCTTTATTCATATTTTCTCTATCTAAAAATTGACAAAGGAGAGTATTGTATTAAAAATATAGGGTTGCTAATGCAATTGAATGTTTGAAAGGTGAAATAGCACTTGCAGTGATGTACGGGCCTCCACCTATGCTTGTGGTTCTAACTAATGCATTTTGAGGATTAGCAATACACATTCCTAATCCTATCCCACTGTCACTTACAAGTGGATTTTTTTTACTCTTTTGAGGGGCTTGTTTTCTAAAGCTGCAAATAATAGATTTGGAGTGTAAAATGATAGAGTTGAAGTTGTACTTGTCATTATTCTCATAACTTTTTTCTTCTTCACAATTCCTTGATCGTTGGGATTATATATAGCATCTTCTACTATTGGCCTCTTGTGGGAAATTTCTTATTGTTGCACTTGAACACCACAACTAGTATGTACCCCACCAATGGTAGTGGCACTTAATTCAACACCAATACTATGTTCTAGTTGTGATTGAATCTAAGTGTGGGTATTGTCCCCACTAGTGGAAATGGAACTTGATTCAACACCAATACCATTTTCTATTTGGGATTGAATCTAAGTGTGGGTACTATCCCCATCAATGGTAGTGACACTTGATTTAACACCAATACCATGTTCTATTTGTGATTGAATTGTGTTCTAGTTGTAATTGAATTTGAGTGTTTGTATAATCTGGATTTTAAGCTCTAACAAAATTAGATGTAGGGGTATAAGTAATACCTTTCTATGATGATTCAACTCCAATGACTGGTTTCTCACCGGGTTTTCTTGGAACTTCTATGAACAGTGGCAGCCAAGGGTCTTGTCCTTGGGAACCTAGACCACAAACTTCAAAAACCATTTATTCCATAATGGTTGCCCCTTTGGTATATGTTTGTTTCACGATCTCACTCAATTTCAAAATAGATATTTTGTAGGTTTTTTAGTAGTTGTTGGAGTGGTTGTGGGATTTAAGGAAATCTCCTCATCATCATCATCCTTGTCAATTTCTTCATATGCTTCATTGGGATTCTCTTTATTCCATAATTTTATAAACTCATAATCCTCTTAGATTTCATCAAGATCTGCACTAGTCTTTGGTTCACTAAGATTCTTCCTCCTACTCCAAAAATCAGCAATTTTGGTTCAACTCCACTATCTATCCACACATTGTTTCATTATAAATTGTGGCATAACTTTTTTAGATGGAACAACAAATCTTTTGTAGAGATTGTTGAACCTCCTGATTTGATTTTAGATGCCCTTCTTTGTTGTTCACTATGGGTGCAATGCCATAATTTATGATGAAAATTCTTCTATTGATATATTTTTATTAGAAACAATTTCCTCCATCACTTTTTGGACCTCATCCCAAGAGTCTATGTTTTTCAACATTTCTAGCAATGGTTTACTTTCATGTTGAAATATGCTTGCAAAATTCTTACTCACCACAAGCCTTGATTGAATGACATTGCATGGATCATACTACCAGTAACTGTCAACACCAAATTGAAAAATTGAAAAAATTTTAAAAATCCATGTGTCACACTGAATGGTTTTCTCTCAAATGTGAACCCTCCGCATGAGAAAGGTAAGGAAGAAAATATGCTCTTCTTTTTTTGATCATGAAAGAGCCCAGTTGTACTCTCTAGTTTCCATACATATTCCAATGTAAATACCCTCTTTTTCACATGTATTGGAATTGTGTAGGGTTCTACTGCTAATCCATAAACCTTAACACACCGTATTATTCCTTGAAGAATCATTCAGCTAATTGTATTTGACTTCCAAGTAGAATTCAATCTCTACAAGGCACAAGAAATCTAGGCATTGGAGTGCTTGTAATTTCATGATACATTGGTACCAAAAATAAGTCTACAAAATGGTTTTAGTTCCTTATGTTGTCATACATCCTTATCTTAGGTGTCCATTCATATATTGAACACATTGTTCTCTTATCATCATTCTTATAGACTTGAATCTGAAGCTTGTTGGTCTCGAATGTTGCATAATACTTTTCTAGAAGAAGATGGCACAAGTAGGTTGTGAACCTAAATGTCTTATAGGAACCTCTTTTAATCACTAATAATTATTTGTGCATGGATTGAAGAATATTCTCAACAAAATTATATCTTACTAGTTGAGCTACACAATGGTTATTATAAATCATTTCAAGAAGGTTGGCACCCACTTCCCTATTATTTTCCAATCCTAGGCAAAATGTTAGCAAGGAAATAGTATCCTAAACCTATGGCACAAAAATATCAAAATCATAAGGAGGATTATGATTCTGATCCAATTGGACACCATACACTGTTATACCTCTAATAAATGTATTTTTCCCATTTTCATTGATTCTCTCATATCCCTTTGCTAGCTTTTCTAGGTTAATGTGGGAATTTGAGTTTTGTGTTCCAAACCCTAGGTCCAACAATCTTTCAAATTCTTCCTCGGTGATGGATACAATTTCCTTTTGAGTTTTTTTATTGATAATTGATTTTCTATCTTCATCATAATTTGGGCACAGACCATGACAATTTCTAGGAAAGAGAATACTTCAAGTAACATCATGTGTCTCAATCCAACATCCCACAATGCAATTTTACTTTTATTTGTTTTTAACGTATGGTTATAAACATTAAATCATGCCCTACCACTTTCAGTTGCCACTTTATTATCCTATGCAAATATAATTTCTATGATTCACCTACCATGGATAACATGATCATAAATATCATGGTATTCATCAGTGAAACTTGGGGTTTTAACTAGTTGGGTACAGTCTATATTTTCATTCACTTTTCTTTTAGTTGTAGTTTTCGGTTTCCCCATCATTGGTAGTGATTAAAAATAATACTAGACAACTACAAGAATGCAAATGAAAACCCTCAAGTTCAACCCCTAATTCTATAACCTAAAACATGAGATTTAAAAATTAAAAACATAGGATGTAGGTGTTCTATATTTTACCTAAAATTTAATTTTGACTGATGAATAAAAAGACTGGCGCAGATAGATTCTTTTGCATCCCTTAATCTCGTATTTGTTTTGAATCTCCCTAGTTAACTGGTTAGTTCAAAACTCCAAAGTCCAATATGAGTCCCTTAATTTCAAAAGCCTCAAAAGTTCAAAACCTAAAGGGAAAAATTTGTATAATCGTATTATAAATTATACTTATTCCCAGGGAAAAATTTTAATAATTTTATTCCTTCTCTCTAAAGATTGACACGTCACACATGTATTTTTCTAGAAATTTTTTTGAAGAATTTTTAATGCTTTAAAACTTTGGCCCAAAATAGAGCTTATGTTGTTGATCTTATATCATCTAGCGGTGAATAATTTGATTATAGTTAATTAAGTATACAATTAGAATTTATGTATAGTTAATTAAATTTTCTAATGATAATTTTCATTGATGAATCTATGGCTTTCGTTTGTTCATTCTGACACATCACACTAACATTTATCTCTTTTCTAGAGGCAATGTGTAGAAATTATTTATCCTTACACATTTGACCTAGAATAGAGCTTACGTCATTGATATGTGATCATCTAATGGACCGCGGTTGTTATTAATTAAATTGATTTAGATTATATTGAATTGACTTACAAGTATAGTTAATTTAAATTTTAAATTATGTATACTTAAATCACCAATGTCTAATCATGAATCCATGTTACATGTGTATCAATTTTTGTTGAACAATACATCCCATAGGTTGTTTGGCCTCATGAAATCGATGTTATGTTAATGTAACTCAAGTCTTCATCATTCAATCTGAAGACTAACATAACACGATGACACGCGTCCCTTTTCCAAAAGAAGTTTGTGGAAATCTTTATCTTTCATAACTTCATCCCAAATAGAGCTTACGTTGTTGATCTATGATCATCCAATTGTCATTAAATTAATTTAGATCATACTAAATTAAGTATATTTAATTAATTATACTTTGTTAAATCTAATGAAAAATCTATGTCACATTGATTAGTTAAATCACAAGTATACGTGGAGTTAGTTAAATTGCAAGTATATTTAGCCTTAGGGTTGGTTAAATCACAAATGTCCATTTACAAACAAGTGTCAATTATCACATGGGTATCAGCTGAATCATGGGTCCCACTCCCATTAATTAAAAAAATATAAATGATATCCAACATTATCATGACCCAACATGTAGGTGCTTGGGAGGATAGAAACCCTAGTTCCTTCCCCTCTTTTAGGCAAAGTTGGTTGGAAACACCTGGCTCACCTCCCTATTGGTATGTGCACCAAATCTTCATCAATGGATACCTTTCAAAACAATGAGGCTATAGTAAATTTTATTAGAGAATAGAGTGTTGTACCCATTGGGGATCATAGAGCCTTTTAGTTGTAAAATTATAATAATAAAAATGTCTTCTAGTGAAAAAATTTCTATGGCACTATTAGACTCAAAACAAAAGATAAAATAAAGGATGTATTGAAGGAGAAAAATTCTTAGTTTTCTAAGGATGGAAGGCTTGAGACACTTCCCCAACCATCTTATCATGAAAAATAATCCATGCTAGTGGAGAAAATAGTGACAACAAATATTGGAATATAAGACAAACCAAAGATTATACATCTAACTAAATCATAAACATTTAAAGAAAGAGAAACATCTATAAAATTTTCAAGGAAAGACTCAATTTTCCCTAGTCTTATGAAGATATTCTAGGACTTGATCTTGATTTGGTTTTTCATCACTTGTCTTTACCATCGAGGGAAAACACTATAAAACATAAATTGAATAAAATGCACCCGTAAGTGGCACTATCGGTAAAGGTAGCATTACAAAAGTTTCTAGATGTTGATTTTATAAGGCCTATCAATTCTAAAGAGTGCATTTTAAACTTAGTACTAGTTTAAAAACCCAATGGGAGTGTTTGTATCTCTAAAAAATTTATATAACTTAACAAATTTTTTCCCAAAGATGATTTCCCACTTCCAAACATTGATATAATAGTGGATCTAATAGTGATACATGAGATGCTTTCCCTTATGCATGGTTTCTTAGGTTATAAATAGATCAAAATTGCTCTTGAAGATCAAGTCAAGATAGCACTCACTTATCCTCGGGGAAATTTTGGTTGGAACAACATGCCCTTTAGGTTGAATAATGTTGGAGCCACCTATGAACGAGCTATGACTACTATTTTTTTATGACATGATGCACACATACCTAAAATATTATGTGGACGATTTGTTGGGAAAATATTATACAAGAGCTATACATTTGGAAATATTGCATAAAATATTCATATTATTAGAAAAATATAAAGTACGCATAAATCCAAAAAAATGTGCCTTCAAAGTAACTACTAGGAAGCTCCCAGGATACATTATTTATGCTAAAGGAATTGAAGCCAATCTTGATAATGTTAAATCTATACTATAAATACCACCACCAAATAATATTCATCAACTAAGATCTTTGCAAGGAAAATCGTAATCTATTCGCCACTTTATAATACATTTAGTAGATAAATACTACCACTTCAACATTTTTTATGTAAAAATGTTCCATTCAAATGGGATGACAAGTTTGAACAATATTTCCAATTGGTCAAAGATTAATTGATGTTGCAACTAGTTTTATTGTCTCCTCCAAATGATAAACCCCTACTTCTTTACATATAGGCAACTGTCACAATATTGGGGGCACTTTTGGCACAACATGGCACAAAATAGAAAAGAGAAAGCTATTTATTATATCATTTGTACTCTAGTAGGCTATGAATTGAACTATAAACCTATTGAAAAATCTTGTCTTGTCATATTTTTTTCCTTACAAAAATAATGTCATTACATGCTCACACACCAAAGAGAACTTATTGCAAAAAATGATCCTCTCAAATACCTCTTGCAAAAAACAACACATATAGGGAGTTTAGCTAAACGGGTTATGATCCTAAGTGAATTTGGCATTGAATATGTGGGGAAAAAAAAGCAATAAAAGGAAAATTCATAGGAGATTAATTGTTAGATGCTACTATAGAAGATGATCATCCATTTATTATAGAATTACCTAATGAATCAATATTCAGTTTAGAATTTGCATGCCTTTGGACCTCATATTTTGATGGTTCTTGCACACAGAGTGGGTCTGGCATTGGCATCCTCTTTGTTACATCATAGGGAGCTTATATACCAAAATCTTAAAAAATCTATTTTTCAGTGTAGGTCAACAATATTGCAGATTATGAAGCATTGATTACCAAACTTTGTATGGTCTTGTAATGAAAAATAAATGAATCATGTATTTTTGGTGACTCTCATCTCATCATTAAATAGGTCAATGATGATTATAAAACAAAGGATAAAAATTTGATGTCGTATAAAATAATGGTAGATGACTTTGAAGCTTATTCCATATCCATTACTTTGAAAATATTCCTAAGGACAATAACAGAATAGCTAATGTCATGGCTACTATAGTATCACTTATAGAAATGCCAAGTAACACCACATATTGTGAGTTTTTTGTGGAGCCACTCTAACTTTCCCCAATATAAGATTATTTTCCTTATCGTTGGTCATAATTTGCACTAGTATGGAGATATCTATGCTTATCTACATGAAAATATCTTACCATCTGATCTCTCCAATGACTTTCATAATATCTTTATGTGTTGAGCTAATTCCTGATATGTCATTTTAGTTGATACCTTATATCATCGGGGTCTTAACTATAAATTACTTAGATGTATTAAGTACGATGAGGCCAACACTTTCTTATGAGAAGTGGATGAGGCTATATGCGGGGCACATTCTAGTAGTCCTACCTTAGCGTTTGTGTACTTGTTACTATTGGCGTACAATGGAAAAATATGTCTACCAGTTTGTTAAGAAATGCCAAATACATAGTGTATCATCCTAAAATGTAAGCACCTAACTTGTACTCATTTTGGGACCATTTTGTGCCTACTTTAGTGTTTTGCCTATGGTAGGACATTATATTGTGATTTAATGCATACCAAATTCAGATATGGGTCATCTTCCTCCTTCAATCTTGCTTTAACTTGATGTTGGCTCTCTCTTCTAGGAATGATTTTCTCATTTTCCATACAATCGGGCATAATTCATTCCCTCACCTAGGTCCCATGAATTTATTTTTCGATTTTGGAGTCTGTCCTAACATCCTAGAAACCTATATTTTCTCCCTTTGTTCCTTCTCACATTCCCTGACATCCTGGTAAAATTTGACGTGATTTTAGCTAGAACAAGTCGACCTGTCAACTTGTTCCTAGGAACAAGTCAACTTGTCAACTATTTTCTGGGAACAAGTTGACTGGTTGACTTGTTCCTGGGTTTTTGAGCCCAGATTTGGTCCAGGGCCTGATGTCAGGATTTTCCTCTGAGGTTGAGATTTGTGGTCAACCTAGATCTGATTTGGGTTCTGAAATGAGTATAAAATGACACATCTCCCTCTTATTTTTACCCATCTATTATCATGCAAACTAATATTTCCGAGCATCCAAGAATCCAATTAATCAAGCAATCAAGTGCAAAGGAAGCCATCAAGAGCCATCAACAATTCAAGTCTTCATGCAATCAAGGTGTTTCCTTCCATAAATATAGCTTATTTACCCCTTTAAAGGCCAAGAAAAGTATTTTGTCATATAGGAAGGAGATCTACATCCATTTATTAGGATTGCTTCTTCTCTTCTCCAATCTTGAACATTGTGAAAAATTACAACATCCACTACATGGGGTTTTATCTTACATGATTTCCATTTGGTTTTTTGTGTTTAGTCAAAGCTATTGCATCAATATACTTGATCACATCTTAAGAGGTAATTGCATCTACATGGTATGATATACTTCATTGTCTAGTCTAGCCTTTTCTACATGATAGCACACTTTTTGTCTCTTTGATTTTATTTCAAGGTTGATTCCTAAACAGGGGTTTGACTAAGGCAAACCCCTCCCTTCAAAATTCTTCCCCATTTTTTTTATGCACAGAAACAAGTTATAGGGTTGTAGATTCATATTTGTAAGATATAGACACAATCATAGATCCTCATAAATTTTTATTAGATTCGTAGCAGTCGGGAACAAGACAACCTGTCAACTTGTTCCTAGAATCTTGAATTATTTATGCAATTTTTGGCTGAAATTTTCACACTTAACATCTACAGGTCTCAGGGTCCTAGATCCAGAGTTATAGTAGATTCTAACATTCTGGCAAAAGTCAAAACCAGCTTCAAAGTACCATTCTTCCTATTTCATTTTCAAGGTGCACTTGTTCTTATTATTTTTCCCTTGCACTTACTTTCATAGATCAAATATGTTATCATTTAGTTTATTTATTCTATTATCATTATCATTCGTATCCATTTAGGAATTTAAAAACCCTACATTGTGGAGATCACGCATTGGCAACATTACTCTCTTGGTTGTGCTAATTGGATTCCCTTTGTAGGAGGTTTTGTATTCGTAATGTAAGTAGGATTTGGGTTATAGTATCTCCTATTTTACTCTCCCATTTTTTTATATATACACATGGAAACCTAATACATGCACCCAGTCAAGAATAATAGCCATTACTACTCTTTGGCCCCTCTATTAGTGGGGACTTAACCTCATAGTAAAATTCATCTTCCTTCTTCTAAAGGCCATAAATTCATCATCACTACAACTAAATATTTTACAAAATGGATTGAAGTTGTGCCATTAAAAAATGTCACCGCCAAACAAATTGCTACATTTATACTCAATTGTATCATTTTCTAGTATGGTGATCACTTTTCTATCATCGCAGATAATGGTCATCCCTTCAAAAATTAGGATTTTTGTGATCTATGTGAAAAATTTCATATTCAACATTAATTTTCCACATCTTACTACCCTCAAGGTAATGGCCAAGTTGGGGCCTCTAATAAAACTATCCTAAAATTCTCAAAAAGATGGTCAATGAAGTTGGTTGTGGCTAGCATATCCTATTGAATCTTATCTTGTGGGCTTATCATATGAGTGGCTTCACTCCTACATGTACCACTCCATATGTCTTATTTTATGGTTCTAAATCTATCCTACCCACTGAGGTCAAGTTACCACCTTTATCAGTCTCTTTGTGTAACTTGATCAATGGTAAAGACTACGGGGTCTCCCTCTTCAATAATCTAGAACTACTTGATGAACACAATCAAATTTCCTTTAATCACATCAAGGAATGCCATAAATGAATGTGTAGAATTTATAATCACTGTGATAATTTTAAATTAGTGAGACAAAAAGAAAAAGGGAAATTTTGAACCCAATTGGCTTGGTCCATTTATAATTAATACTGCCTATAGATCAAGAACATACCAGTTGGCTACTCCTAAAGGTGAACCACTTGAAGACCCCATCAATAGAATTCACCTTCAAAAATTCTATACTTGAGAATCTCAAGAATTTCTTCTTAAAAGTCCTAAAAAAATACAACAAAATCATAATAAGTCCTAAAAAAGGAAAACAAAGCAATACAAAAATCAAAAGCAATAAAAAATTTGTTCTCTGGTGAAAACCATTTCAGTGGCCCCTTGGATAAGTACCATAGTGAGAATTGGGCAACCGGCACCGTGTGTAATGACTCTGCTCCTCCTTCCTTCAATATTTTACTTGATTTTTCATCTCTCATCCATTTTCCTTTTACATCATAATATCCTTTCCACCCTCACCCTTTCTTGTGGATTGTTTCACCATGCTCGTTTACTTGTGCACATTTTCTCTTTGCATAATAAACCAGTCATGTCCACTGGGGTAATCTCCTTGACTTTAGCAGTGGGTTAGAATACTTGGCATCTCACAATCTTAGGAACCATATTTTTTTGTCTATCTTCTTGCTCACAAACCATAATAAATTTTCACTTGCACCATCAATTTTCTCACTTCACCTTTCTCTACAATAAAAATATTCAATTCATGGATGGATTACACTTTAGACAAACATGAAGCTTTGGACTTCAGCAAAATCATTGCAGAACAAGACTAAGATTGAGAAAACATAACAACATCCTTTCAACATATCAAATCAAACATATTACTTGAGACAAAGATCATTTCAGTATGAAGCAAGATGTTTTTTTAATTTTCTTTGGGTCTTCTAGTTGTTTTTAATTTTATCGTTTGTGACATGTCTTTTTTCCTTTCTGGGATGTATGACAATAGATTGTATCTTTAAGATTTCTTTGACTAGAAAGGCAAGGATGGGGCATGTTCACGTGTTTGCTTCTTGTGGATTGTTCCTTAGCAATATGATGACTCATCTTAGGACATGATTTCCTAAGATCATCGAGGATATATGAGTCTCATGTGAACTATGGCATTCCTGAACTATCTAATGTGTCTTCCTCCATGCAATGGATATGTTGATTCATTTGTATCTTTTCCACATCCAGATGAGTTCATTTCATTGTCATAATAAGCTAAATGGTGATATAAGCACTTAAAAGCACAAGAAATCTCATCGCCTTCATATCCCTTTCTTCTCATCATCACCTTCTCTTCATCTCATTTCCCCCTTCAATTAATTTCCTTCTTCATTTTAGTTATTTTATCCATCCTCTCCCTTTCATTTCATTTCCCTTGATTTCATTTATTTCATCCATTTTCTTCATTTCAACTCCTTTCCCTCACCTTCATATCTCTTTTTCATCACCCATTTCCGTCATCAGTTCATTTCATTCATCTCTTGTTCATCAACTATTTCTTTCATTGAATCATCCCATCATTCTCATTCTTTTGCCTCATCTCAGAGATCAATAACTTGCTTTATCCACTTGATGCCTCTTAATTTCAATTTCAAATTAATCAACTTAATTCTTTGCATGCAATGTCATTGTCCATTGATCAATCAATGAATTTTAATCATTGTACTGACTTATCTTGTGCTAGCAGCAATCAACTTAATCAACTTATCAACTTATCTATATTAATCATTTCCATCAATTATTCAGTTATTCTTATTCATTGTCCATTTTCATCAAATGTACACCTCAACTTAATCACTTGTACAATATCAATCATCACATCTTTTCCATGTGATAGATATTGTGAGATCAATCTTATTACACTTTGTTTGATCAATCTCTCAAAGGAGCATGTCATATTAATCATCATCCTTACTAGGATATCCTTAGGGCATATATCAGTTAATGAATTTTTCTTTGAAAAATGTGACAAACTACATTGTCTCAAAGAAAATATATGTGTGTGTGTGTGTGTGAATATATGAATATATGAAAATAAGAATGAACTCATTTTTTTCCTTAAGATTATTTCCAAGCTCATATGTAAACTTGATCCAAAATGGTCACTAAGGTTGTGGATTGAGGCATTAGTTGTACTGATTCAAATTTCCTTTTGAGGTTGTGAACCTAAGATGTAATCTTGTTACCAATGTTTTCAATTTTACCTAAAAGTTGTCATCAGTGGTAAAGTGTAAATTCTACTTTCAATTTTTAAAAATTTAGACAAAATTTTCCTTCAATCTTATCTTGGTTGAAATTTTCTTTCAATATGATGTGACATTGAAGTTGGCATTCATATTTAGAAATTGTCCAAAAAATGTAAAATTAAGGTAGAATTTAGATGGAATTGTCTTTCAATGTTGTAAAAAAAATTAATTTTCTAATGACTTATGGAATATGAGGTTTCTATAGTTCACAAGAATTATTTTATTCCCATCATTAAACAAAAATAAACAAAGAAAAAAATTAGTTTAAAACATCATCTATCGTTGGATTTATTTACACATCATAATTTATTTTTCTAATATTTTTATAAATATTCTTAAAGCATGTTTCTATTTGATATATTTTCATATATTTTACTTAGATTTTTTAACATATAGATATATAGTAGTTGTTAATTTCCATATGTATTACATGTACATATGAAGCCAAAAATATCCATAAAAATCATAAACAATTAATTTGGCATATTTGTAATATATATATAGACCCTCTTTCTCCTTTTGATCAGATATGTAGACTTTTAAATGAGGGAAACGTTAATCATGCTAATATTCCCTTCCACATGTAAATTCAGGATAGAAAAGAAATGACAAGAGAATTAAAAAAGATTATGGAACAAGCTGGCTAACTTTTGTCCCATCCCTTAAAAGATCATATTCATTAATTGTTTTTGTTTTGAATCATGTCGTTAAAATTATGAAGAACGTGAAGAAAAACTCAAAACTAATTCAATAATGCATTCGAAACATAATAAAACAAGTGGGTGGTAAAAAAAACCCTGATAAAGATTGAAGTGACTTCATGTCTGATTTCACACATGGTTAAAATCATTCTCATGTTGGAAGTAATTGAATATAGAATTAATGGATATTGGTAAAATAATAAAAAATGTGGTGAGTAGTAAAGAATTGGATTTAAGAAATATGGTTTTAATTTATGGGAAGAAAGAATTTAAATTATAAAGAAGGAGACTAATGAAATGGGTCTTGAATCTGGATGAGATATTAAAATTTAAAAAATTGAAAAATTAAAATTTGGATCTTTCTAATGTATCTCTTTAAATATTTTGATTTCTATTTTTGTCATAATTTCATTAAATTTATTGTCTATATTGTTTAAAATTTTATTTGGATGTTTTATATATTGTCAATTTGGTTAATTGTATCAAAATTGTATTATAGTGATATAGATGAAATTATAAATATTTAATCTGATGTGTTTGTAACACTTAAATGCATAAAAATAAAACAAATATTTTATTATTAATTTTTTAATTTTATATTATTTTTATTAGAAGATTAGTATGCTAATATTCACAATAAATATATATATAAATAAAATAAAAATCTATATTATTTTAAATATATAATAAAATAAAATTATAGTATAATATTAGATTAATCACTCAATAAGTGTGTGCCTTCCAATAATTTTGATAGCACTTGTCTATTAGATGTAAAAAAAAGATGTGCAATATTTTTTTATAATATTTCACCAATAGTTAAGACTTTAAAGTTGTCATTGATGATAATGATTACCCATAATTGAATGAAATGTATTTCTTAGATCTAAAAAGCAATATATCACGTGATGCCACATTATCGCACCAATAAAACATGACATAATGCATAAGTGTTGGTCTCACTTTTTCTTGGACACCTAGGCAAAAAGCTAATATGGCATCATATTTGATGATGTGGCCTAAAGCCTTAGTTATAAGCAAGGGACTTGGCAAGTAAGCTATTAAGAATAAGAAGATTTCCACAATCCATAAGAAATTGTCTTTTTTGCTTCTAGATTTGATTGTGTGACTATTTTTTGCATCAACATTTTGGATCACACTCTATGATTCATCATCAGGATGAAAGAAAAAGAACATCAGGAGAAAGTCACATAGTGTTCTCTTTCTTTCATCCTAATGATGGGTCACAAAGTGTGAACCGAAATGTTGATGCAAAAAATAGTCACACAATCGAATCCAAAAGAAAAAAGAAAGTAAGCTATTGTAAAAATGGGAGTGATTTGAAATTTCTATGCAGTTTTTTTAGATTTCCACCTAAAATTTTGAGAACCGTGAAGTTAGGGTGCTCAACTAGTGGATCCTCTCCCCTATACTCCTTAACATTAATATAATTGCATATGAATATGAAGAATATATGCCTAAAAACATTTGAATATAATAAATAATCTTTTATTATCTTTTCACAATCCAACATGATGTGGAAGATATTCATGTGTACAAATAACCAATAATGTGAAGTCCATTGTCACAAAATACTAACAAGAAGGCTATTGAAAAAAATTGACATAAATTATTCATCATAAATTCAAACAATTCCCATGAGCTTAAATTGGATAGATTCCTTATTTTTACTAATCGGGAGATTAGGTTTAATGTTGCCCTAAGATCCCTACCTAGGAAAGTGACAAATTATCACACTATTCTCCTGGAATGGATTGATAGGAAAGTGAATGGTCTTTATCCATTATGTTTCAATATTATGTAGACCTTGCACCCAAAATTCAAAGATTGTATTTAAAACTAGTGGAAAACTCCTATTTAAGGGACCCTTATGTAAAGATTCACCCAAAAACTTGATATTACTAGGAAACATGTCAAAGGATGAAACAAGTTTACCTTTGATTATCTTTTTAAAAGTAAGAAAGATATCAATTCTAAGTTCATAACTATTCAAGAATGGATGGCTAATGGAGATATCTTGGAATCCACTCATATAAAGGAGGAAGCCTTGAGGGAGAAATAGAAAAAAAAATTGAAGCGAGAGGAAATTTATTGGAAGTAAAGGCCTAAAGTGTAGTGGTTGAAAGAGGGAGACAAAAATTCTTATTTCTTCTATATGTCTTCTAACAAGCATAGGAAAAGGAACATTGTTTAAATGCTCAAGGATGACATGACACCAAATTTTATTTCCTAAACCCTAGTACTTTGCCACTACCCTTTTTAGTCCCTTTTTTAGTGGACTATGTCACCTAGTGTCCTAGTCCCACCAAAATTTGCCCAAGTTCAAATGTGTGTGAGTGTTAGTTCCCACCATTTGTGATTCGATCTTTAATATTTTCATTTTATGATTGTAAGTCGACCTAAATTAGTAAATGCCTTAAGAATGGGCTATATCTAGGGAAATCATTTATTATTCACAAAAATACCCTAATTTATTATATCACCACAATTCAAGAGTCTTAATTAATTTAATTCAAGAATTGATCTAAGTACAAGTACCAAAAAGCTACAACAAATTATCCTCACGTATGATTTCATGATGGATTGTTGTAGAAATGTAAAAATATCCTCATATAATTAAGTAATTTTTTTATTTATTTAATTATTTAATAAAAATAATCTAATAATTGAATAGATATTTATTTATTTAATTAACTTGTCAGACTTTTCACATATTATTTTTTAAAAAATTGTTTATTTATCTTATTCATTAGCTTTTTCTACTCTATGATTAAATAAATATTCATCTATTTTCATCCCCCTTTTCTACTATTAATTAAATAAATACTTTTATTTATTTAATTAGTTCATTATCCTCTTCTTTCTAATCTTCATCAATCATCTCCTCTCACATCATGGGATCAACTCCAAAATTTGTAGGCATGTGACAAATAGTACTTGTCTCTTCATTTGACTTTTCCACTCTTGACATCTCTAGCATGTCTAGATTCACCTATGATCTTGTGATGTATTGTGAAAAGTCAATATATTCAACCTACCACTTAATCACATCCATCCATTTCCATTAACCTCTCAATTTGCTTTATCCTCATTATCTCCTACATTATAACTATTTACTCTTTAATCGAAGCCATTCATTCTACCAACTCTTAATTTGTACCCTTGATTTTCATGAGTCTACTTCTATTAAAAAAAACATGTTCTCCTCTCATTTGGATGCTAACACCTATTTCATACTTGCGAATGTGTGATCTCTTGCATGCTTTGTGATCTTTGAGAGCCTTTACTATCACCATTATCATCTGGATAGCCATTATTTTGTATCAATCAACCACACTCCATTCCTTTATATGCCTTCTTGTACATGTCCTTAAGAATTTAAGAGAAAACAACTTTCAATACAAGATCTTAAATGATAGGAAGGAAATGGATTCAAGCATTTCTTAAATGTGATAGTATATTTACTTTATTTTATGTTTTGCATTCACAAAGAAGGTGCTCCATTGGTATTATTGTTGAGTTAGTTTGTATATCTAGGATTTTGGTTGGGTTTTATTAATTTACAAACACGATTTTCAACTTGAATTGTGTACAATTATAATATGATTTGTAATGTTATTGCATCAATATTTGGAGGAATTGTACAATAGAATCATCACAATCGATATCAAACCTAAGGTATAATCTTGTCAATTCAAAATTTTATTTATAATTTAACCTCTGACTTACTAAATGTAATCTATCCTTTTACATAATCATTTCTATTGTGGAGGTGGGAACACCAACATAGGATTTTATTTGGGCGAGTCCATATACAACACAACCATTTATTCTGTATTTCATTTGTGTAGGTATAGGTGTTATAGTTAAAAATTGCATAATGCATAGAGTTGGTTGAGATGGAAAGTTTCAAACTTATACTAGAGAAAATCCCTAGACTATGTTGATTATCTCACTTGACCCACACTTTTAGGCTGAATTTTAGAGGGAAAGATCTATGGATCCACTTTATATGGAATCTAAAGCCTCAGTTCAAGAAAAGACCTTCAAGACTAGGGCACCTATCTCCATAATCTGGCACTTTTAGCACCACATTTCAGTTGCAAGTTCCTTTTTCCATCTTATTTCCAAATCTAAAATAACATGGAGAGAGGAAACTAAGGTAATCTCACCTTACCTTAGATTCATCTTACCTTATTCAAGCTCTCTATTGATTTACTATTTTGTATCTTTTTATTTATGTTGAATATTGTCAATTTCCTATCATTTAGACTAGTTCTTTTACATAAATTACACAATCTCAACTACATTGCAACAAAGGAACATCAATCCAAGTTCTCAACTCTCCCATTAGATCTATAGTTAAGCCTATTCATGTTCCAATCATATGTCATGGAGATTTGACATCTTGGTTTGTATCTATAGGCTAGGATATCATTTCCTACATATCATTTTGGTGAACCCAACATGTCTTATACTTTCATATTTTCTAATTTTATTGCATGATCTGATTCATTTGCATTAAAAAAATTAGATTTAGATGCATTTATTTTTTAAATTCATTGCTTATGTACTTGTATTTCTTAAATAATCACATCATCACTTAACTAGTTAAGACTTTGCATATGTTATGGTTTTGAAAGCAATTTTTTTATTGCATATCTAATTTTTTGTTCAATTAACCATACATGCTACAAAAAAGAACATTTTAAATATTTACATGTTGCAACAAATTTTTGCAGGGCGCTACCCCAAACACCATTCCATGTTGTCAAATTTGACATAAAACAATGGCCTTTGGTCAAATTGACTTTGCATTATGTTTTCCTTAGTAATTTTACAATGAAATTTGATGCATGTCATGGTGCCTTAGCCTCTCTTATATCAATTATCTATCATAAATGAGTTTATTTTTTGTAAGAAGATATCATTAACCCCTCTCTCTCTCTCTCTCTCTCTCACACACACACACACATATTTAATATTAAATTTGATGAAAAAAATAAATATAATTTATTATTTAATCATCAAATTAGTATTAATTATTGATTTACCCTAACTTGGGCATTGGACTTGGTGGGCCCATGAGTTGGATGAAAATTAGAACAATAAGTGTTTTATAATGGTTTATGACAAATCAGGACAAGTGACAACTTGCATGGTAATGGAAGGTTTCTATAAACACTTGACATCTATGGTTACATGCATTAAATGCAAGAGGTAATCTTTCATTGGTTGTGATTTTTGAAGAATGGCACTTTAACATCATGTAGTTGCTTTGGAAAATGCTTTTTAAGGTGTAAAAAGATTACTTACAAGTGGTATAACATGAAAGGCTGATTTTAGAAGAGTTATAATGCATTTTATTACATTTATAAGTGCCTAAATTTAGGAGGGAATATTTGGACGTGATTTCAATGTTTGGTGGAAGTTTCTAAAGGGAGAGGAGTCCATAAGTATTGGCCATTAACATGCAAAAACATCTTTTTTGCATTATTCAATCACAACTTTCTATTTTCTTCATAGGTTTTGCAATCTGCGGAGAAGGAGATTGGAGGATGGGAGTCTGAAGGTTTATAGAGAGGATAAGGGTGGGAATCCAAGGTCTTTCAAGGAAGGTTGAGGGTGGGAACCCATTTCTTTCCATTTTGAAAGCTCACACAAAGTTTTCCACTGCACCAGAGATAATTTACTATTTCCAATTTTAAGTATTTTGTTGGGCTTTCTTATGATAGTTGGGGCTCTAGTTTTATATTGTATTTTAGATTTTTTTGTATGTTTTTTCTACTATTTTTATTATCTCTAAGGTCTGAAATAACCTGGCATTAATAGTCATTATTTTCCAGAGCAGTTCAGTGCACTTTGTTGTAGTTTGTTGTGCTTTTGTTAGAGTTTGAGCTCTTGTTTGGAGAAGCTTTGTAATATGTCATTGCAGATCTGAAAGTATCATTTTGTAGGTGATTATGCTGCCAAAATTTCAATGGAAATCATTCATAGTTTCAGCACAAGAAGTTTGATGTATTTCTAGTTCTTTGGGTGCAAGTTTTAATATATCTGATTTCATTATTTTTCTAGTTTTTGCAACTTAAATCTTAATAATTTAAATTTATTCAAATCCGATATAAAACATAGAAAGGGGAGATTAAAGTGGTATCAAAGCTATGATATTTCCAACCTGAGGGTTTAATCATGGGAAAAGCAGTAAAAATGAAAGAATTGACTAGAGAGCTTGCAGGGATTAGAAAGATTTAGGAAGGACTTACCATATAGTGATTTTATTATTCAAATAAAAAATATGATGGCTATATAGGGTCATAAAAAAAATTCATTTATGGTTAAAATAGATTTCAAGAGTAAAGCCATAAAATCTTCAACTCCAATTCCTGATGGGTCAGATAAAACCTCGGTTAGAGAATGGTTGTTAGATCTATGCAAGATTGATATTATTCTAGCTCCATGGAGGAGAAAGTTTTCATTAAATATGAAATATTGTACCTTGAAAGAGATTCTCATGATTGGTGGTACCAAGGTATGGACACCCAAGATCACATGGGATCCAGGAGTGCTATTATCAAGGCATGGAAAGGACCTGGTTCAGAATAAATTTCTCTTTCATTCCTATATTGTTTCAAACTCATCTAAAAATTCATGCAAAGAGGGTAATAATGAAGAAGTTAAATTTGAAAGGTATGGAGATGATATTGAATACAAATCTGATTTTTTATTCCTTATTGATGATTTCAAGAAAGTCTATGGTAGCCTTGATTTTGAGGAGAAATGTATAATCCCTGGTTATGAGCTGAGACATGGTAGCATAGCTAATTTCAATCCTCTAACCAATCCTACTTATTTCAATCAAGTTAGAAAAGAATAAGTTTATGAAATTTGGGTCATCCATGGTAATGATAGGACTCAAGACAAAGGTTCAATTTATTTCTATGAGAAATTGTCTCAATTTTGGAGTACAGGTTCCATCATCAAAGTTAGTATTGATGTCTTCTTGCCAATCAGCTTACACATAACTCCAAACCCTGATTTGCAGGTGATTTGGATGGTACCTTCAACCGAATAGCTCAATAATGTTTGGCTAAGGTGGGAGTTTAGAGGTAAATTGGTCATATGAGATGCTTCTATTCCTACCTCCACACTCTTATCTCCTATGATTTCAATCAGATTTAACATTGTTTATTGTTGTCCTTACATATTTTTTATTGGCTATGGAGATATCTTGTCATGAGAAGATCGTTGTTGAGCATGGGTAAGATTTATGGAAATCAGTTGTAAGTATGTTTTTGAGTATAGTACATCCATTCATTCCTTGTACTCAAAAGAGAGATGGTCATCATAGTAACATCATAGAACTGATATGTGTGATTACAAATGATATTTTGGTATTTGTAGCATTTTGGTTATGTTGGTATATTTAGATCCTTCTATTTGATACTTGGAGGCTAAGTGTTGATGGTCTAGTTTTGATTGATTATAGCATAAGGATTTCTTGGTTGACAATTTTTATGGGAGTGATTGAATTTTTTCATGTTTTTGATAATGATGCTAAAGATTATATCTTATGGTGTAATTTATGGGAGTATTTTTATAACACATCCAATAATATGCCCTTTGGTATATACATATTTCATACTATTTGCAATACTCTACTTTTAGAAACTATGGCACATGGTGGTGACATGGAGGAGAGTCTTGAAGGACTTTGTCCTGAAGACAAATCTTGCATCTATGGGACAGAGAGTGTGACATTTGGTATATTTTATTTTGGCTTGGAAACATCTTGTAAACCCTCACATATTAATGACTATTTTCTCACAAAAGGAGATATGAATTTAAATGAAGTAGACATTCCACTAGAGCATGAGATAATGACCAACTTTTTGGTTTGTGATAGTGATCTCTTATATTCATTTGATCATGTTATGTTAGCCAAGAGGATCAGCCTTAAGGCTTATACTTTTCATGGAGTATCTCATTTTGAACTAATGGTTATGGAGAACATGAAACAATGAGGGCATGAAAGTTGGAGATAATTAAAGGCACCACAAAGAGGTATTACATCAGTCCTAGTTTTCTAATTTGGGACAGCAAGCCTTCACTTTTGCATAATTAGACAAAAGAAGCCCTTACACATGAGAATGAAAGTGAAAAGGATTCTCCTACCATTGGCACTATATTGGGGGTCAAATATGAAGACTTTATGGAATTTATAAGGCACATCATTGATGATTTGACATTCTATGACATGAGAGGGAAAAAGAAGATTCAAAGTATGGGGGAAATGAGAGATGAGCACTACAAGGTGGCTAATCAAATAGAGAAATCAAGATTGAGGTATGTTTCAAAATTCTTTGAGTATATATATAGCTTGTCTCATGAGGTTGTAGAGTCATATCTTTTGGAAACCTATTTGAATGCTCACAACATACATTCAAATGACATGATGGAGCACACACTTGGTGGATCAGCTACTAGTGTTATGCCTTTATATTCTAAGGGAGACATGAGTGATGCTTATTTGGGTTGGTATTTGATCAATAATGAGGCACTGAAAGAGTTTTCTAGTAATGAGTCTCATTATATTGATGGCTCTTTGACAAAGCATGTGACTGCCCCACTTCTCAAACTTGTGGCACACAACATGGATGCATATTATTTTGATTGGCATACCTTTGGAGGAACAAATACTCAATTGAGCTATGATTTGAAGTTTGGTGGAATTACTCTATTATTTGATCTTTTAAGGCTCTAATGTTTGTCTTACATTCAGACTATGATGGAGGAGATGAAAATGAGCATGATAGAATTGTTGATCTAGTTCTAGCTTATGGAGTTCCACCTCGTACCTTGATAGAATAAATTTTTCCTACTATATGGACCATGGATTTCCTTCAAGGTTCTTAGCAGACAGAATCTTGTTAGAGATTGGATAGTGAGTTGGGCTATCTTCTCACTAGATAAGGGAATATGGATGTCATTCTATCATCCTACATCATGGGATATAATTTATCTTTTCACATTGGAGTTAGTCAGTGGATTTGTGCTAACAACATTATGGGATGCTTATATTTCTACATGTCCTCTATTTGTGAGGATGTGATGGTTTGGGATCCAGATGGTGGCAACATTAACACACTTTTTCACTGGGATATTGATGAGTTTCTCAAAAATACAGGGAGCATTGATAATTTTATTAGAGTAGAATAGAAAAATTATGGAGGCTTGAGTTGGTGTTTTAGAGATCACATGCTTCATCACTTATTAACAGGCATCATTTTTGGTAGGGCATTGAATTGTACCTTGATAGATTTCAATAGAGAATTTTCAAATAATTGGAGCATAGGAGTTGGTAATTTCTTGAAGATAAGAAATTTATGGAAGGTTTTCATGTCCCTTTTTAAAAAAATATAGAACTTGTACTATTTATAGTAAGTCAAGTTGCCCAAAAATAGCAAGTGGAGATGGCAAAATGGTTTTTGATTTAATATTAAATTTGATGAACAAAATGAATATAGTTTATTATTTAATCATCAAATTAATATTAATTAATGATTTACCCTAACTTGGGCATTGGACTTGGTGGGCCCATGGGTTAGATGAAAATTAAAATAATAAGTGTTTTATGATGGTTTATGACAAGTCGGGACAAGTGGCAACTTGCATGGTAATGGAAGGTTTCTATAAACACTTGGCATCTATGGTTACATGCATTACATGCAAGAGGGAATCTTTCCCTGGTCATGAGTTTTGGAAAATGACACTTTAACATCATGTAGTTGCTTTGGAAAATACTTTTGAAGGTGTAAAAAGATGTCTTACAAGTGGTATAACATGAAAGGATGATTTTTGAAGAGTTGTAATGCATTTTATGAGATTTATAAGTGCCTAAATTTAGGAGGGAATATTTGGACGTGATTCTAATATTCGGTGGAAGTTTCTAAAAGAACATGAGTCCATAAAGATTGGCCATTGACATGCAAAAGCAAATTTTTTGCATTATTCAATCACAATTTTGTATTTTCTTAAGAGGTTTTTCAATCATGTGGAGAAGGAGATTAAAGGACAAGAGTCTGAAGGTTTCCTGATGAAGGGTGCTCCCCTTAATACCATAAACACATAACAGAAATAGAGAAACAACAACAATTTGCAAGAACAGAAAATGGGCTTCTTATTATCTCCAAAAGTATGGAATTACAAATTTCATAAATACAAGATGCAAAGCCACATGCACAGCTACATGGGCATTTTCCTTACAATATTCTATAACACAAAGCCTCCAATAACCACCCAGAACGGCCCTAGAAAACATTGCGAGCCTTTCTTATATAGGCAATTTTCTGCCACCCGAGAAAGTTCCAGAATTTTAGCCATTAAGGCCGACCACCCCTAGAATTATTGTATTTTTTATTTTTATTACATTAGGGTTGGCCCAAAATAATTACAAATTATATTTTTGGGTATCCCAACTTCCGGAGGCCATAACTTTTTAACCATATGTTTGGCTATTACAACCAATTTTTAGAAATGGAAACTCCTGATCTACAACGCCTAACTCATGCAAGCTCTAGTCACTTGGGGTTCGACCTCACTCCAGAGCCTCTAAGGCCTTCAAAATTGAGATCAAAGATTTTGTACCCAAAAACCTCAATAACTTCACTAATACATATGATATGGCAATGAAACTAAACTAGAAGACTGATATGACTAAGATGAACCTCCGCCTATGAAATCAAAACATTCTAAGCTCGTATGAACAACTTACTAAAAATAGTAAGTTTCCATAAATAGTAACTTTGTACTGAAAACAACCCTTATTGAAAAGAAAAAATAGAAATATTTTTGGGTGATGCAAGATTTTCCTTACACCCAAGATGCTCCTGCATCACACACCCGGGGTAATTTGAGAAGTGACCCTGTCACATCTTAGGTGTGTAGAGGAAAACCAAGATGGTTAACCTCATCTCTTTTCATCCATGATGAATCTTCTACAAGTCATCATTTCCATTTGATAAGATATTCTTCATATGTCATGTTCCTTGTGTTTCTGCTAACACGACTATCCAATATATCTTCAATCTCCTTGGTAGCTGAAGTAGTTGCCAGAATACTCCACTCTTCTTTTGTGACCCCATCCTCAAAACCCCCTTCATGATACTATGTCAGATATGAAATATTAAATACTAGTGAAATATTCATCTCAGTAGGAAACTCTACTTCATAGGCATTTCATGAATCATGCTTCTTTAGTATCTTGCATGACCCAAACTTCTTCATTTTCATCTTGTTATAAGTACCTACTGGAAATTGCTCCTTCCACAAATGAACCATGACTTCATTCCCAACTTGAAATTCATTATGTCACCTTTTCTCATCTTCCTTATCCTTATACTACATATTCATCTTGGTAATGTGCTTCCACACCTCCTCATGGATGTTATTCAAATGTTCTGCAAAATCTTCAGCTTCAACACTACTTATCTCTCATTTGTCTATCTTTCTCAACTCAGAAGCATTTCTGGGACTACTTCCATATATAGTATGGAATGGTGATTTACCACTGCTCCTATTGATAGAATTATTTTATGCAAATTCTATCTATGGTAAAATCAAATCACATCTTGTTGGTTTATCTCCAACCAAACACCTCAGCAAATTCCCCAAACTCCTATTCACCACATTTGTCTACCCATCAGTCTGTGGATGATGTTATAAGATGAACTTCAAATCTGTCTTTAACTTCTTCCACAATGTGCACCAGAAATATCCAACAAACTTAGTGTCGTGGTCTCAAACTATGCTCTTTGGTAAACCATGTAGTCTCACCACTTCTTTGAAAAATAATTTTGCCACATGAACAAAATCATTAGTCTTATTGCAGGGAATGAAAGGTGTCATCTTTGAAAATCTTTCAACCACCACAAAAATAGAATCATGCCCCCACTGAGTCCTTTGTAAACCAAGAATAAATTCCATACTAATAACCTCCCATGGCTTCTCTGGTACATGTAACGTCTGATACAACCCTATATTATTTTTTGCTCCTTTTTCCATTTGACATGCTCTATAACTCTATACAAACTTCTTGACATCTTGTTGTAACTATGGCAAGTAATAATTCTCACTAACTAAAGCAATAGTTTTATCTCAACCAAAATGTCTAGCCAATCCTCCACTATGCTTCTCCTTGATGAGATTCTCCCTCATAGAACTTGGTGGAATGCACAACTAACTCCCTCTGAATAGCATACCATCTTAGATGATGAAATCCAACCACTTTGTTCTATCTAGAGTAATAGGTTATGTACAAGCTTTCCAAGCTTCACCAAAATTTGGATCCTCCGAATATAAACTCTTGAGTTCCCTGAACCCAACCACCTCAATCTGCATCTCTATCAGAAAAATTTGTCTCCTACTAAGATCAGCTGCAACCTTGTTAGACTTTATGCTTCTATGTTTCAAAACAAATGTGTAACTCTGCAAAAACTCAACCCATTTCAAATGCATCTGGTTCAACTTTCCTTTACTATTCAAATATTACAAAGCTTGATGATCAGTATACAAAACAAACTCCTTAAGAAGAAGATAGTGTCTCAACATTTTCAATGCCTAGACTATAGCATACAATTCCATAAATAGAATATTTCCTTTTGGCATCATTTAACTTCTCACTGAAATAAGCAACAGGTCTACCTTCTTGGATCAAAACAACTCCTATTGTAGTACCACTAGCATCACAATCTACTTCAAACACCTTATTGAAATTTGAAAGTGCTAAAATAGGTTATCCTATAACTCTTTGTTTCCATAGTTTAAAATTATTATCTGCCCTTGTAGTCCTCTTAAAATCTTTCCTATGCCCTCTCATTGTTTCAGTCAAGGGTCCACAAACACTACTAAAACTCCTGATAAAAATTTTGGAAAATCTATCCAAACCATGAAAATATCTTACCTCCTTGGAGTAGGCCATTCGAGGATAGCCTTCACTTTCTCTGGGTCCATTTTTAGAGCTTATGTTGAAACTACAAATCTCAGATACACTAACTCCTTCTTATCAAAACTGCATTTCTTCAAATTAATCATCAATTTCTCTTCCCTTAACTTCTCAAACACCCTACGAATATGATTTATATGCTCCTCCAATGCCTTACTAAATATCAAAATATCATCTAGGTAAAAAATGGCAAACTTAACCATAAATTCTTTTAAAAGCTCATTCATGAGCCGCATGAAAGTGTTTGGTGCATTGGTTATCCCAAAAGGCATGAGTAACCACTCATACAACCCTTCCTTTGTCTTGAAGGAACTCTTCCATTCATCTCTTTCTCTGATCCAAATTTGATGATATTCACTCTTCATATCTATCTTTGAGAAATAAATAGCTCCACTCAAATAGTCCATAATATCATTGATCTATGGCAATGGAAACCTGTACTTGATTGTGATCTTGTTTATAGCCCTATAATCTGTACACTCCCTCCATTCTCCATTCTTATTTTTTGCTAATATTGTTGCTACAACACATGAGCTCAAGCTCTCTCAAATCAACCCCTTCTACAACAACTTGTGTACTTGTCTATTCAACTCTTCAGTTTTTTCTTGTGTCATTTTGTGTGCTACCTTATTTGGAAAACTAGCTCCTGGAATCAAGTCCATCTGATGATTGATCTTCCTTATAGGTGGTAATCCATCAGGCACATTATCAAATACAATATCTTGAAACTCATTCAACAAATTTGTAACTTCTGTAGGTACATCTTCTACTTTCTCTTTTCCATCTTTTGGAATTAAAGCAAAACACATATGCTCATGCCTCATACCCTCTGAGAATTTTCTTCCATCAGCAAAACTTATTCTTGCATCACTACATACATTTTCTTCTATGTCTGTCAATGGCTTTAGCTTATGTTGCACTCCACCCTTTGTCAAAGAATAGGTATTCGCATGACCATCATGTATAGCACACATGTCAAACTACCATAACCTACCCAACAACATATGACATGCATCTATAGGTATGATATCACATAGAACCTCATCATGGTATCCCCCAATCTTGAACTTCACTAGACATTGTTCATTGACTATGACCTTGTGGTCATCTTGTACCTAGGCGATCCGGTATGGATGTGGGTGTTTCTACCTCTTGAGCTTTAAGTTTGTGACCATATTTTCTAACACCAAATTTTTAGTGCTTCCACTATCAATAATCACATCACAACAATTATCATCACGCTTGCACCTAGTGTGAAACAAGCTCTTCCTTTTCTTAGGTTCATTCTCACCACTCAGCAAGACTCTTTTGTTAACTGGGACTTCCCCTCTTTCAGCATCTTTAGAATGTGATAATTTGGCATCTTCTCCACATGTACAACTCTAGCCTAGCCTTCAATTCTCCTATCTGTCCTTCCTTGGCATTGTGGGCATTCATATTCCCTATGACCTTCTCCACAGTGAAAACATGTTCCACGAAAGCCTCCTCTCCTTGGTCCTTGTCCTCTTCCTCTTTGATCTCTATTATTCTGATTTAAATTATTTCCCCTTTGATTTTGACTTCTACTAGCCTCATCCTTCTTTTTATGATCTTCATTTCGGCCTCCATAAGATCATCCATTGGATCTTCCACCACGACCTCTTCCTCTTTGCCTACTCTCAAATTTCTTGTTCATCTTTTCCTCTACTCTTAGAGAAAATTGGTATGCCTCTTCAATACTGGTCATTTGGACCAAATTCAACTCTTCCTAAATGCTCAGCCTCAACCCATTAAGGCAATGGGAAACTTTCTCCTTATCAACTTCTGCATGGCATGTTTTGATGAGGAGTTGATAGAACTCCTCTGTATACTCTTGAATAGATCTTCCTGTTTGCTTCAACTCATGCATTTTCTTCAATAGATTAATCTCATAATCAACAAGAATGAATTCTTGCTTTAATTTATCTACCATCTTATCTCATCTTGTGATTTTCTCCTTTCATCTTATATTTCGCTCCAACTAAATCTCTTGCCACCAAATCTTCGCATGACCCATGACTTTGGCCTTTGAAAACTTCACCCTATCAAGATCCTTGATATCTTCATACTCAAAATATTCTTCTAATTCATTGATCTAGTCAATCAATTCCTCTGGGTTAATATTTCTTGAAAATGTGAGGACCTCAATCTTAGGTCTTTTCCCAATCTTGGAAATGCCCTAAAAAATCCTTTTGTTCCTCTTGGTTCAAAATTTCACCTTCTCCTTACTGATCAACATTTCCTTCTTCTTCGACTTCATCCTCGCTTTCATCTCTTACTACAAGATTCATCCCTATGTGAATCTCTTCTTGCAATGCTCACACTTGTCTGTGGAAGGCTCTAACCTCAGGTGGCACACCTTCGGCTCTTCCACCACATTCCCTTTGTGGAGGCATTTATGTGCTTATCATTGAAACCCTAAACCATGGTCCTGGTATGAACTATCTCACATTCAATGATCTATCTACACACTCATGAACTCCTACTCTGATACCACTTGATGAAGGGTACTCCCCTTAATACCATAAACACATAACAAAAATAGAGAAACAACAACAATTTGCAAGAACAAAAAATGGGCTTCTTATCATCTCCAAAACTATGGAATTACAAATTTTAGAAATACAAGATGCAAAGCCACATGCACAGCTACATGGACATTTTTCTTACGATATTTTGTAAGACAAAGTCTCGAATAACCACCCAAAACTGCCCTAGAAAACACTACGGGCCTTTCTTATATAGGCAATTTTCCACCGCCTGAGAAGGTTCCAGAATTTTAGTCATTAAGGCCAACCACCCCTAGAATTTTTTTATTTTTTATTTTTATTACATTAGGGTCAGCTCAAAATAATTACAAATTATATTTTTGTGTAGCCCAACTTCCAGAGGCCATAACTTTTTAACCGTAGCTCTATTTGCCTATTATAACCACTTTTCGTAAATGGCAGCTCCTGGTCTACAACATTTAACTTGCGCAAGCTCCATTCAACTAGGTTTTGACCTCGTTCTGGAGCCTCTAAGGCCTTCAAAATTAAGCACAAATATTTTGTACCCAAAAACCTCAATAACTTCACCAATACAAATGATATGGCAATGAAAATCAACTGGAAGACTAATATGACTAAGATGAACCTCCACCTATGAAATCAGAACATTCTAAGTTTGTATGAACAACTTACTAAAAATAGTAAGTTTCCATAAATAGCAACTTTGTACTGAAAACAACCCTTATTGAAAAGACAAAACATAAATATTTTTGGGTGATGCAAGATTTCCCTTACACCCAAGATACTCCTGCATCATTTCTAGAGAGGCTAAGGGTGGGAATCCAATGTCTTTCAAGGAAGGTTGAGGGTGGGAACCCATTGCTTTCCATTGTGCAAGCTCACATGAAGTTTTCCACTACACCAGAGATCATTTATTGTTTCCAATTTTCAATATTGTTTTGGGATTTCTTATGATAGTTGGGGCTCTAGTTTTCTTATTTATTTTAGATTATTTTGTATGTGTTTTTTGTTTTTTTTATCATCTCTAAGGTCTAAAATAACTTGGCATTGATAGCCATTATTTTTCAAAGTAGTTCAGTGCACTTTGTTGTAGTTTGTTGTGCTTATGTTAGAGTTTGAGCTCATCTTTGGAGTAGTTTTGTAATATGTTGTTGCGGATCTGAAAGTATCATTTGTAGGTCGTTATGCTACCAAATTTTCAATAGAAATCATTCATAGTTTCAGTACAAGAATTTTGATGTATTTATGGTTCTTTGGGTGCAAGTTTCAATATACCCAATTTCACAATTTTTCTAATTTTTGCAAGTTGAATCTTAATAATTTTAATTTATTCAAAATCTGATATAAAATATAGCAAAGGGACATTACAAAGATGATGTTGATTATTCTCCTAAAATGTACCTTCCCCATGAGAATACTTTGGCACAAGAGGATGATACCATTGGTACTTCTCTTAATGATACTTTACTTACTACTCACTTTAACAAATTTTCTTATAGAGGTGAAGTATTTATGAATCATACTTTGATGAATTATTCATGAATCATTCTTTTCTCATTCCCAAGATTGGTCCTACTACTAAGGATATTTTGGTACAAGAGAAGAATGTCACCAAAAATATTTATAATTCTCTCTCTTCTAAAGATGAATCTTTAGTAAATAAAGAGCCCTTGAGTAAAGTCAAGTCAATACAATTCATATTTCTAGTTGTATGAAGCCTCAAATTGTTTTCCATCTTTGTCAAGATTCTCCTCAACTTCAAAATAAACATGTGATTTTTGTTAAATGTTATAAGAATCCAACCAAATCTCCCAACTATCATTGAAACTTTGTAAAACAACTCACTCAAAGTATTTAACTTAATCAACAAGTGTCACAACAACCTCATTATCACGTAGTGCCTCACACATATAACACTTGATAAAATAAACAAGATTCAAATGTTCTTCCTACTTCTCAATTTTTTCTTCCTCAACCCCCTCATTTTTTGCATTTTGGTAAGGAGTATAATCTTGTTGAACAACTTCATGCTCCAAAATATCCCTTTGGGATTTGATTAAAATTCACCTACATACCACATGATGCTCTAAGAATCCTTATAGTAAGTAGTTATCTTGAAAGATGCAATAACCTTATTTGATTGTAGGCACAAAAAAAAGAATAAATTTGTATTCTCACAACAAGAGTTACTACCTTTGGAGGTTCAATTTTATTATGACGCCTTCAATATTATTGTGTACATCAATGACATTGGGATACGATGTACCTTAGTTGATAATGGATCGGTTCTTAATATTTGTATCATAAACTTACATCAAATCAAAGTGGATACCTCTCTCATTCAACATGATTCTATCCCTACTCATGGCTTTGATAATGTTGGTAGATAGTCATTAGATGCAATTACATTTACCCATAAAGTAGGTCTTGTGATTCTACTCATGCTTATCCACGTCATGTGTGAAAATCTCTCATATAATATTGTTCTAGGTAGACCATGGGTTCATGTTATGTATATAGTCCCTTCTATTCTTCATCGCACTCTCAAATTCATTTATACTAATAAGATGTACACACTACAAGCTAATAAAAAAAAGTATAGTGATGTTTAAAAACAAGGAGGATCTATATCTTCCCTTAATACTATAATTTTAATGAAAGCTAAAGACACATCATCTCTCATTAATGATTCTTTTTTAGAGGATGATTGGGGCTCATTGGAATTTACACCCTCCTTTTCCCCAAATTCAAAACTAAAGAATTGAAGTCCACTTATGTTTCATTTGTCCAAGTTCCTTCTAAATTCTTTCCAACTTCCTCTTCTAACACATGTCTTGATAATAATTTAAACTATTTTGAATTCAACTCATATGGTCCAACTGAATCTAAAAGAAAACCTTATCATCCTAACATTTCAACACCCAATAAGGATCCCACATTTAATTTGGTAAAACATTGTGGAGCTATTTTTTTAAAAAAAATCTTAACATGGATAAAATGGGCATGGTTTAGGATATACAGAACAAAGGATTAAGGCTCCTGATAGTCCTAAATCATAATTTCGTGAAGAGGGTTTAGCTTTCCAACCTGCTCCTTTGTTGGCATCGCCTCCTCCAATGCCTAATACATCTATCTCTTCCTCTTATGAATGAAACTGATTGATTTCTACTCCTAAGTTTTCATCTAAAAAAGAGAATATTTTTTTAATGCTTCTTAATGTCAACTTTCTTATTCTCCCTCGGCCAAAAAAAAAGGTGTAAACATGAAAAACTTTACTTTGTGTGTATCAAATGCATGGACATTCCACTAATGAATATCAAGCCTTGGAATGTAAAATTCAATAACTTATAATATCTCGTATCATTCAAATGACAAGTGATAATAAATTGCACATTGTTCTTGTCCCTTATCAATAATATTTATTTATTTGTTGTTCATCATTATGTAAAATGTTTCTCTATATGTAAGAATAACTACTTATTCTGCCATTAATTTGAATTAGATAATTTTGACATTTTGTCAAACAATATTCATGCAAATGTGTAACTTTTTTTTCTAAATTTGTTTTATAGAGTTTGGATTGTTTTCATTTATGATATTTCCATGTGTTAGCCCATTTTTTAACTTATCTAGATTTAAGCTTTGTGAAAATACCAATGTCCACCCTTTAAAGCCTTTCTCATTTATGAACATAGACCTTACCATCAGAATAGAAGAGATCTTGCACGCTACCATTGAAATTAGTGATATAAAATTTGAAGAATATGGGTTGTTGAAAGGGCTTAGAAATTGGGAGTTAGCATGGTTCATGAAACGTCAAATTTGGGGACATGGTACGTAAATAACCTCAAATGTCTTACAGAATGCCTTGGAGAGATGTCATCTCATGGTTGGAAATGATGCACAAGTGTTTTCCTAGGAATCTCTTTAAATGTGTAATCAAACTGCCAATAAGAGGGGGGATGCAAATTTTGAAGTCCATGCTCAAAAAGAGGAGGCTTTTCTAATATTGTAGAGGGAAAATATCAATTTATTTCTAAAAGGGAGCAAGGTATTTTTTAGAGAAATGAAGGGTCTTTGAACTCTTTGACTTTGTCCAATAAATAATGGAGATCTTCTAAAATCATGTGTTCATTTTCATTTATATTTGATTGTTGTTTTATTATGTCAATTACAATCATTATTGGGTGATCTCATATGTTACATCAGATCATGGATGTGTTTATTTTATGAACTTTTGGTTTTGAGTATTCACATAATCTGCAATGGGTTGTTTTTGTTTTTATGGTCATCTTGTATGAGTTCTCGGAGGGTGATCTTTGTATCATTCATCTATGTTTTCTCTTTAATACAAACTCATAATCTCATTTGTATCATAGCTATGTACAAGTGTTAGTTTTCCTTTCCTACTTTAGTATACCCCTAAAAAAATCCAAATTAAATCACAAGAGAGTTGTACCTCTAAAGTTCAAAGGAAAATTATCAATTTAATGGAAATTTCTCAACTATTGGTTTCTAGTTTATCTTTTATCTTGGGCATAGTGAAACATTTTTAAAAGTTATTTTAGAAGGACAATTATGTAAACTAACACCATGCAATGTAGATGAAAAGATAACAAATTGACAAGAGCATATTGTTTCTAATGACTAATAATAAAATAATAGCAGTGTATGTAACCCAAATTAAATCATAAAACACTTAGGGTGAGCCTGGATTAGAGAAATGTATAAATTACATTAAAATGTTGAATTTTGATCACAAAATGGTATTCTGATATGTATATTTTCAGTCCTTTGCATACAATGAACTAAGTCCTCAATTCATTTGAACCTTAACCAATATTTCCAAAATCCTTGCAATCAATAGCTCACTTTTTGGTCACCCCAATAATGATGGATTAATGACTAATGTAAAATTGGAATCACTACCTTGGAAATCTATAGATTAATCCCTTCTTTAATGTTGATCAAAAATCCTCGAATCCAAATAGCTAGACCCTAGAATGAGGTTATTAGGGCTAGGGATGAACCGATGAACTTGTAGCTCCTAGAGAGGGACAAAACAACCATTAACCTTTGATTGTAATAAAGTTACAGACCTATGATATAAATTTTAATCACTCTTATGATGAGTTTTTTATGCAGAGGTGGGGTTCCAATCAACACCATGTAAGCATATTTCACAATAATGGGCTCATAACTTTCCCTTAACCCAAACAAGAAACCACGTAGAACACTTCTCTCTCAAGGAAAAAACCTTATCACTTCAAGGATTCAAAATGGATAAGGATTCTCCTAATGTTTGTTTCCAATCTACCCTCCACTATGACTCTTCACAATCTCCATGTTCCCCCTTCACAAGGTCGTTATGCCTCATAGGCTACAAACATCAATTAAGGGTTCAATGTTTCACAAGGCTCAATATACTTTGGGAACATCTTAGATCAATCAAATAAATCATCTATACACCCTTGGAAACTTTCTAGAACATTGATTTCATCAAACCCCTCAATACACCCACGACCTAGCTTATTCTCTACTATGCCTTGTAGATGACAAAATAGGGCACAATTCCCAAGGTAGGGTAGATAATAAAAAAATAAATATAGATTCCAGTACCCTTTTTTGGATTCTAAAATATATGCAAAATAAAAATGTAGTTGTTTCGGAGCACTTCCACCAAGTATGGATTGATGATTTGTACATGGGGGCTAATTAACCCACTTTTACAAAGCATAAACTAATATTCTTGACCACAAACCTCAAATTTGCACTTTATAATTTTTTTTGAGTCCCAAATTAACTTAATCACACATATCCATGGTTTTATAAGGTCATTCTTCCAACATTTTACAAAACCCTTATCACTATGCAATCAAATAATCCAAAAATATAGGGTTAGTGGACTAGGGCACCATTATTTTGATTGCAAACAAAAAGTTTCCCTCCTGAAAGTCATATAATATTAAACTACACTCTCTAATATTTCAATCAACCAATTAACAAGAATTACTACCAATGGAAAGTGCAATTTTGTATTCAAACCCTTAAAAACCTTACCCACGGGATAGTTTTTAGGAAAAATACTATAACTCTTCCCAAACTTGATGGAATTCATTAAAACTTGTTGCAAAGGAAAAAAAACTCACTACCCTATCAACCAAAATTAGTTTCACAATATCATCTAATTGTATATGGATGTACAAAGCTATGTAACAAAGAATAAATAGTAAATTATCAAAGAACAAATGCTTTATTCATGTGTCAATTTCAATACAATGTTTTCTCCACCTTCCACAAGCCTTTCAAGGCCTTTTTAAACTTATTTCATCGCAAAATAACTTCTCAAATGACCCAAACCAATTTTTAAACTTCTATGATGGTTATGTATACACCTAAAAATGGTCATCTAGACTTTTAGTCCCTTTTGCTAAAATCATCAATTGCTTGTTCTTGATCAAATCCTAGTCCTATCATTTATTTGATTATTTTCTATGGGCTAACAATCTTATCCTAAGTCTTTATTTATTAAAAGGAATATTTCCTCCCCTTTTATTAAATAAAAAGCCCCACTTTTCTTCTTATCCTAAGTTGCACAAATAAAGCATTTAATTCTTATTTATAAAGAAAAATAAAATAAAAAATAAAAGAAAAGCACTTTTTGTCTCACGTGGACATAAAGTAAATGCTCAACATAAAGTAAATGCTTCTAATTTTCCTATTGGAGGATATTTGTGCACAAGGATCAAGCTTCTTTTTTTCTCCACCATTGATTAAATCTTTTGCCTCTTAATCTCCATGGTCCATTGATTTTTCACCTCCTATAAAAGAAGAGCTCTCTTCCTCATTTGCACACACAAATTTTTATGCTATTGTTATGCTACAAGTTTTCTAGGTCATCTTGGAGCTTTTGGAGATATTCTTGCATCTAGGGTTTGAAGATTTGGAGCATTGTTGGCATTCATCTTGGATCTTCATCAACACTCTATCTTCTTGTCTTCATTCTTGCATCATCATGGCTTTCTTGCTTCATAGTTAGATTTCATTTTCATGCATAGTATTTGCATTTTCATAGCTTCATTCTTAGCTTAGATTTCCTTTTATGCAATAGATTAACTTGCATTGTCATATAGATTTGCTTTGCATTGCATACATTTGGCTTCATTGGAGATATTGGCATTCTTGCCCTTGTCTTCCTTGAATCTCCCATTGCATGGTTTACTAGCAAGGTTATAGGCTTAATAGCTCTAGCTGAGAGCATTCTTAAAAACCCTTGCACTCCATGCCTAGGGAGCTATGGATCGATTTGTGAGGGCTCATTCTTGAGTTTTCTTGCATGTAAGGATTCATAGAAGTGTGACACATTTTAGCACATAGGTTAGACTTCCATTTTTTGCATTTTTACAACTTTGTCATCTTAGCAACTTTTACATCAACTTAACAATTTGTGACTCAAGGACCCTACTTGACTCAAATGCATTAAATAGGGTCTTCATCTAACCTTATTAAATCACTTAAACATGCAAACTCACAAGACCCAATCCTAGACACATATTGATAGTTTGTTTGCAAGAAAAGTTGATTGACAACTTTTCTTGCAACATGACAAATTTTACAAAATATGACAATATTAACACCAATGACCCCTACTACATCATGAATGTTCTATTAATACTTGTTACAATTTTGAAATACTAAAATTGAATAAAAAATCAAGATTTTCCTCATGGAGGCACGAAGTTGATATGTTACTCCTACACTAAACTTCCGGCCAAAAGAAATTCCAAGCCCTCTTGGATTGAGGGTAGTAAGAAGTCTTCATCCTTTGTATGCTCCTTCTTGATGTTCTCTATACACTATCTCTTGTCCTCTTTGAAATAGCTCCAATTGGTCTTCATTTTCACTTTTGGTTTTAACTTATCACAGAAAACTATCCTTCTAATTATCTTGTCACCTGGAATATGATCCTTCATGCTTTGATGTATCCCTATCTCTTCCTCGGCACCTTGTCCTCCTTTTATTTTGAGATTTGGTTTGTACCTCCTCAAACTTACTATCACAACAAGGAAGTGATAGTTTTATTTCTTATTCTTTTGTCTTTGAAACATATCAATGATTTCACTTGTGTTCTTCATTTCTTTGTTGGGTTCTCTACTCTAATTACCTATGTTTGATCAGGTCTACAAACGTCTAAAATGGAAGAGTATGGATTCCCTCTATCCTCTCTTGATACCAATGGACCAAGCATTTTCCCGACCACAATACAAATATGTATCTTCAACACATCTTGATTCTTCATAAGCAATTCATCCTTCCACTTTGTTGTCCTTGTTGATCCCTATGTCATGTTGTCTATTAGTGTCCAACACTTAGTCATTTTCAAGGTAATGTCAGTCGGTCATCACTGCAACTGAGCCATCTTATTAAGGCTGAGTTATGTATAGACTTGTATTTTGTATAGTTATCAAGCAGTAGTTACTATTAAGAAATTCAGAGGTCGTCGAGTACTTCAGTAGTTACTAAGCAATATATATGTTGATTTGTATAGAAGAGTCAAAGTCGATCACTAATATATGGAGAAAACTTATGACCGAGCATCAAAGACTTCATATGCCGAGAAATCCAATTTTGACATATGTGTTTGTAATGGCACAAAAACCTAAGTAAACCATTTTGGCTAGCTGTTAGGATTAGGTAATACTGAGAGGGGGGTGAATCAGTATTACTGCACTTTAATTTAAACTTCAACCAATTATAAATAAACCATAATAATGTAGAAATGAAAAGAACATTAAAGCATAACACATAACTCATGACACCATGATTTGTTCTCAAGGAAACCCTAGCCAAGGGAAAACCCCGATGGGGATGGTACCCATAACTATGCACTAAAATATTGTATCCCTATTAGGAGATCTAGCCCTGTTAGGAGCTGATTATGACATAGTACATTTCCTTTCTAGAGGAATAAAAAACCCTGTTAGGGGTATACAAAACACCTGGTTAAAGGTGGTGAGAAAACTTCTCTTGCAATCAAAACTGTTATAAAGAGTTGTCCAAAAGTGTGAACAATAAAATCACTTATCTTGCTTAGATAGTCCCAGTTACAGCTTTGTTTATTACTGATCTTGCATCTGATCTCCGCTCTCAGATTTTCAACCTTGCTTCATCATCATAATCACAACACATATCGCTTTCATAAAAGCACTCTATACTTATACAAAAACTGTCATTCAGTCAGCTTCATAAATACCATACAAAACATAATAATTAATTATGTAACTGATAAGTATGGAGTCAGCGATCTTATATTAACAAACTTTTGGAAATATACTTCATTCATCTAACTTAGCACATTACCATACCAAGTAACCTTACCTCAATCACCGCAACTGCTCATATGCCCCGTTATACTATTTTAATGTTATCGCATACCTTCATATCACTAAATCTCACTGATCTGATCACCAAATCTCATGTGCTCTTAATTAAAGAATATATATATATATATACCAAAATACCTTCTACTAACTTTATAGGCCATAATACCTCATACATTTCCATCGCTAACCAAAATTGTAACATTGTACCCTGTTACCCTGATTCTGGACTTAGTCATTTTCATGACTGTGACTCCAATACTAAAATTGTCTGCATGTGATCATTCCAGCATAAGTTTTTCCATGAATGACAATCCTCAAGTGATCCCTAGTGCTCCATAACACCACTTTCCAACACTAACTTCTATGGGTGATTTAATGATTGTTGAGATAATCAAGGAGTTGATTACATTTTGTATTTATAATTATTAATCTCTATGCAAGCAATGTAACATATCAAAAAAAGGGAATGCTTAAGTGGCATAAGTGATGAATCTAGATCATTGATTAAGATCTAGAAGCTTGATTAGATATTTATATAAGGTGATATCAAAACCCTAAAGTGATGTAATAGAGGAGATCTCTTATATGCAGAGTAGAGCAGTGTTTTGATTGTTAGATGCAAAGATCAGGCAGAGTGACTGAGCAAAGTAGTGAAGGACAAAATAAAGCTACATTTGAATTTGAGATCAGATAAGTATTGGAAAGAGGAGATATGTAATCATCATATGTAGTGCAAACTAAAGGATTAGGTAATGATACATTTTAGCAAGTGAATCAAGGTAAATCTCTTAACAGAGTGGTCCTAACATGCCTTTGTAAATCTATTAACCGAGTGCTTACTTAGCTGTAAGTTTTAAATCCTTTAATTAAGATAGATTGTATAAATATGTAAGCTCTTAACATGGAAGACCCCTCATAGGGTAGATCATATGAAGTGATCAAAACTTTGTATCCCTAACAGGCACACTTTATTGCTGTAGTAGTGAAGATTTGTGGGTGTCATCCCCACCCTAGTTTTACCTTTCAAGGGTTTCTGGGTTACCAAATTTTTGTAACATATGTGTTTCATTTGATGGATATGATTAGAAAGCTAGATTCATTCTAGTATTGAAATTTTTATTTATAACATGCATGTGGAATTAGTTTCAAAAGTATAAAAGTTTGTGGATAATTGATTCACCTCCCCCCCCCCCCCCCTCTCAGTATCTCACTTTCCCATATTGGATTCCCAACAATTGGTATTATAGCTTTGTTCTCTTAGAAGAAGTCTAATCACTTGAGAGTTAAGGTCTTGGAGATGGAGGTTTATAAGTTGGGAAAGATCATAGAGAATCAGAAGATTGACATCCATCTTGCATTGCACTAGCTTGAAACAGTAAGAGAAGAATTGAAGAAATCCTTGAAAAGAAGGAAAGAGTTGGCAATCCAACTAAATGACACACAATATCAAGAAGAGGATACTAAAGGCATATTTCATAATGAAAACTCCACTAAAAGTGATGCAGCAATAGAAAATCTATTAGAGAGAAACAACACATTGAATGAAGATTTCAAAAGTCTAAAGAGAGAACAGGAAATCCAATCAGTAAGACTATGTGAAGTGATTGAACATAAAAACAAAGTTGAAGAAGACAAAACAATGGTTTAATAAGATAAGAGACAAATGGATATAAGACTTGATGAAAGGACATGTGATATGTAGAAGCTAACAAACAATCAATTAGACATGGTAAACTAACTATTACTTGCAAATCAAGAGTTGACAGGAAATACATGGAAATCACAAATCTGAGATTAGAGAACAATCAACTAAAGAATGAATTAAGATCTGAAAAGGAACTTAATGAGAGGATGAACAATCCCAAAGTTATGAAATATTTTGAGGGGCTATTAAGGTCACCAAGAAGATCTAGTGACACTTATGGGCTAGGACATGATGAGCACCTATCATCCACTAAAGAAGGAGAATCATCAAAGAGTGGAGAAAAGAGGAATGAAAAGTCAAAGAACAACAAACCTACATGCCATTTTAATGGGAAGCTAGGACACACAACAAACATTTTTAGAAGCAAGAATGGTAAGTCCAACCCTAAACCTGAATTCAATGGAAATTTTTTTAAATGTAAGAAGCATGGACATTAAGCACATGAATGCAAGTCAAAGGTTAGTAATGCACCTACTACACCTAGATTTCAAGGACATTTTTACAACTATCATAAATATGGTCATAGAGCACAAGAATGCATATCCAATGCAAAACCAAAGTGGACATCTAAGAATCAAGATAATGCACCTAGGAAAGGTAACACATTCAATTGGGATTACAATACATAGTATAGTTATAATTATTGTGGAGAATATGGTCATATTGGAGAAAATTGTTTAAGGACGCATTTTAGAGGTAAATCTAAAAGTTGGATGAGTGGAAGTCTAGTCTGTTACAAATGCCACAAGATTGGTCATATAAAAAGAGACTGTAGAGCACAAGTACCGAGTAATGAACAATTCAAAGGTGAAGAGATTGTTGAATAGAGAAGGGACCAGATGAATAAGACATGGAGAAACAAAGAGGAAGCAAGTAGTAGTAGATCTAGTGAGCCTGAGGTCACCCAATCCAATGGATCAAGTGACCACACTACTTCTATCTAAGAAAAGAAGGTATTTAAGGAACTAAATTTTCAAATGTTATATTTTACACTAGTTCCTAGATCTAGATGTGTTAAATCCATATCTGCATAAGCTAAGATGCATTCGGTCAGATTTGAGAAAAGAGTTAAATTGCATAACTAATGTTGAGCATCAGTATTTACACCTATAGTTACTAAGTCACTTAGTATGTGCTAAGCTCCTATAATAGCCGAGATGTTATACCGAGATGAAGTGGAAATTCTAGTATCAACTAAGTCATAGTTTTAACCGAGTTATCATGTGAAGGTCGAGACAGTTGTATTTCACCTAAAAGTGTATGGAGCATTAAATGAAGACCTAATTTGACCATTTGAGTCAATAAAATGAAAATTACCATTCATTCTCATTTCACCCAGTGATTTGAGAATTTGCAGAGTGATTCAAAGGTGATTGAGAAGAGAAATTTGTGTAAAGTTAGTTTGTGAAGATACTTATAGTGTGTCATCAGAAAACATTGTGAAGGACTATTAAAACAAGGTATTACCGAGATACTCAAACTTATCTTTTGAACCCTAAATTAGAGAAATGGTATCTACTTCATCTGTAACAATTAGAAACCAAGGGAAAGAGGTTCTAAATGTTCAATTAGTAAGGAGTGATGCGTGCAAGCCATCAAAATTCTAAGTTGTACCTAAAAGTGCAATGAAGGGAGATCTCTTGGGAGCCTTGTCATCGATTCCACTAAATGTATTGATGATACACAATGTACGTGCATGCTACATGTGCAAGATTAGTGAAATCAGAGATTTTGAGTTGAGGGAAGCATACAACAAATTGTATATCAACAGAGTGTTGAAGGTGGAGCATCAACACATTGCTGAGAAAGGGTTAGTGTGTGCCCTAGATTTCCCTCACAAATTCAAGATAGAGTGGATTAAGATCTTTTTGAGCAGAGTAAATGATTCATTGGGTCATCGATTATCCCATTCTTACTGAGAAGAAGCCAATGAGGTGCCAAAGAAAAGAAGAGATCCATGCAAATACACTAGCAGTATGGAACAAGAGAGGAATGAAAATCTCTATGATCATAGATCCTAAGAAAAATTTTGCAGTAAGAGTTATAGCTCACAAGTTTTATCAGTCAAGCAGGATGGATAGTGTTCCCTGCATTGTAGTAGATCAGGCATGAAAAATAGTGAAGAAAGATCATACTTATGATCTTGTCAAGCTACAGCTGACACAACTTGCCGAGAACCTTACTTCAATTAGGAAGGCTAAAAACTCAATGGGTAAGTTTGATTCCCTAATAGTTTGTCTATTCTTTTATGTGCAAAACAATTTTCCTACTATAGGAGATGTAGTATGGAGTCATGATCGACCTGTGACTCAACAGGTTAATAATTTTATTCAACAATTAGGTGATAATTTTGATAGTGTGATGGAGAGTTACTTTGTTGAATTTAAGAAGAAGATGGGGAAGATAAGTAGAATTTGTGTATCCCTAGTAGAAAAACACTATAATGATATATGTTTTCTAGTGGATATCGACAATACCTATGTTCAAGTTGTTATGCCTAGGTTAGCATGGCTAAGGCCATTACCATATGAGGTCAACATAGATGAGACATTAGCAACTATAACTACTTTATTGGTAGAAGAGATAGATAGCAAAGAAAAACCTTTTAGAAATTATGAAGAAGCTAAGTCCAAGATTACAATGGGGTTAAAATCTACGACCCTAGAGAGGAAAAGAAAGAAAATAGTCAAAAATATTGAGAAGATGTTAGGTGAAGGAGAAGAGGATAATGTACCTCTTGAAATTACATAAGGTCAGGGTGAGGATCAGTCTAGCAAGTCTAAAGGGAGTGAAGAGGAGGAAGTAGAAACTCAAAAGAAGGGCAAGGAGATAATGGTTTTTGGGCCCAGTAGAAGGAAGATCCAAAAACAAAAGCCTACTCCTCCTGCAGCATTAAGACTGAGAACTACATCAGCTTCAACTGCCACACCTACTGATCCCTAGAGGAAAACACCAACAAAGAACACTGAAGGGGAGAGCTCAGGAAAAAGGAAACAAGTGCAAACCAGAGTTGTGTCGATTCATCCCAAGAAGAATCTGAGAAGACAACTAGTGTTATAGAAGGATGATTATGATGAATAAATGACCGACACATATAATAATAGCAAATTTAAAGTGGAAAGACATAGGCATCCAAATAGTGTGGATGAAATATGCCAAAATATTAAGAGCACAATAGGACTAGCAAGATTTAAGTTAATAAACTTTGAAAGATTAAGTAAAGATGATAAAGAAAATATTGAAGAAGCAATGATAGAGATGCTATGTACTTTCAAGATGACCCCTTTGTAGATAGGGAATTTTATCCCTGATGAACTATTTAGTAAGATTGATGCAAGATGGTAGTATGCCATTGTGACAGAGAGACAGATAAGAGAAGTCACTCTAGCTCAGATTATGCCTGAATTGACACCTAAGGAAATAGGAAAATTCATGGAGCAACATAGAAATAGGTTTATACCTAAGCTTAGGGCTTACACCATACTAAAGAAAAATGTTGAATAAGTTGTCACACAGAGAAAATAGATGTGGAAAATAATTTTTGGATTGATAGTTGATAAGAATGCAAGTGAAGGCACATTGAGACAAGTTGAACTGGATAATAAAGAAGATATAGACGATCCTCAGAACCTTGAGGAAGAGGAAGGACAGAAGGTAGAAGATAGTGAATCATGGGATGTGATCACTATTGAGGATTTTCCTAGGGACACACAAGTAAACATTAATGCCTTTAACAAGGAAGAAATAAAAATCCAATCCTTACTGAGGCAGCCTCAGATCCCTTTCTACCAAGCACCAATCCAATTCTCATCTAGGTACATGATTATCAAAGGATTGAGGGTACATCAATTGTTGACTCTGAACCTTAAAGATCCCACATGGTCACAGTTGAACAAAAAGTCACACAAAGTTCAAGTGCTGAGGAACAGGGAAAGTCATTGACACCAATAGATAATGCACATGTCGAGGTACATATTAAAGACAATAAAGGAAAAGAAGAGGAGAGCTTAAAAGAACAAGAAGATAAGTCTGCTACAGTAATATCATGACCTCATATTGAGGAAGAAAAGGAGACTGAGCAGAAAATAACTAAGGAGCATCAAGAGCCTAAGGAGAAAGAGGCTATCCAAGCCTTAGTACAACTGTTGAGTAGCAGCACACCAAAGAAGAAAGTATAGAAGAAAAAGGAAAAGTCTCCCAACACATAGGTCACATTAGATGAATTTATAGTGATTTTGAAGTGGGACTCTGATAACTTGACCTATGAAAAAATGTAAATATTGCAAGATCTATTGAAGAAGAAGAGAAAGAAAGATGAGCTAAGGAGAGAACATCAGGAAAAGAAAGTACTTCATGAAATAAAAGGTATACTTGTAGAAGATTTTGAGTTGGATGATGTGAATGAGACTTCACCTATTCTATAAATATTGGTTCATATTGTTAAAAAGGTGAACAGTGATGAAAGTGAAGCTAATGCAGTGATCAAAAAGAAAGTTTGAGACAAAGGTACTTGAAGGGTCTCAACTGAGATAGCAGTAAAACATGTAGAACTTTCTGATCTAGTGAATAACATAGAAGAGGTTGTACATAATGTTCATTCTTTATACAAGCATCTATGCAATGTTGAAACATTCACTAAGTATAATCAAGAACTGATTGACAAACTACAATTAGACTTAAAGTCTATAGGACACTCACTGAGCATGGATGCAAGTTCTAGCTCCATTCATTTCACATGATTACTTCATGCACAAGGAAGATTAGTTGAGCTGATGGCTAATGATGGAAGGATAAGAGCCAAATTAATCTCAATATAAACAATGTTAACACCTCATCTGGAGGTTATGTAGAGAGAATTGGCATCGGCAAAGGATTTAGTACAAAGAGATCCTCATCTCTCTATCACCAAGATTTTGGATGATATAGCTGCACAGCTAGAGATCAAGATACAGGATTTGGATTCTATGAGATCTAGATGGGATAATGCACTAGCAATGTTTATGCATCTCCAAAAACCATTTTTGGACAAGTATTATCTAACCCCTACACCCCAGTAGCTTAAAGTGACAAAAATAAGGGGGAAATAAGTAAAAAGGGGAAATAAAATAAGTCATGTATATACAGATTATTTAAAAGATCAAAGAAGGGATATAGAATAGAAAGGTATGACATATTGTTTTTTAATGTAAATGTATATACATTGTATGTCAAGAGTCATGTATATATCGTATATTATTTTTTAAAGACCGAGTCAAAGTCTTAGGGGGAGTACTCAAAGTACTACGTATTATTTTGGTTATACAATGTAAAATTCATGACAAAGTGTTTTTGCCACTAATGTCAAAGGGGGAGATTGTTGATCCCTATGTCATGTTGTCTATTAGTGTCCAACACTTAGTCATTTTCAAGGTAATGTTGGTCAGTCATCACTACGACCAAGCCATCTTATTAAGGTTGAGTTATGTATAGACTTGTATTTTGTATAGTTACCATCGAGCAAGTCAAAGGTCACCGAGTACTTCAGTAGTTACTGAGTGGTATATATGCCAAGTTGTATAGAAGAGTCAGTGTCGAGCACTAGTATATGGAGAATAGTTATGAATGAGCATCAGAGACTTCATATGCTGAGAAAGCTAATTTTGGCATATGTGTTTGTAATGGCACAAAAACCTAGGTAAACCATTCTAGTTGGTCACATTAAACGAACAAATTTGAGTCCCCGAGTGATAAAAACTTCAAAGATCTCCCCAAAAGTGCTATGACATGTTTCTCAAATGAACTTAAATGGTATCAAGTTGCACAAAATGACTCTTGGCCTTCTTTCTTCCACATCTCCCATGTCTTCCTAGTCTCCCATTTCCATCCTTTCTCTTCTTCCTTCACACTTCTTCCTCTTCTTCCTAAATTATTCACATCCTCTTGATTCTTTTCCTCTTATTATCTAGTCTACCTTCTTCTAATCATCTCTTCTATCACTTCCATGCTTGATTCCTCCTCTTCCAGAACCATGAATTTCAACTATCTTTTTGTGGAACCTCTCTTGAAAATAGATGATCTCAAAATCATTTCTCAATTCGAAAAGTTTTATTCCTCCAATAGTCCTTCTAGATATTGCACGAGTGATAAACTTAAGACAAAAATAAAATAAAATTTGAATGAATCAAATGCCTTTGCTAGGATCATAAACATGATCATGTCATGACCTCCTTCTTCCAAACATTTTTCATATTCTAAATTTTCTCATCCTTCCTCATCTTCCAAGTCTTACCATGACTCTTCTAGACATTATTCACATTCCTTATTATCCAAGTCTTCTTCCTCCACTAGGTCTTCACTTTCCTCTTCTTCATGATCTCATTCCTCTTCTACTTCTCCCAAGAGTCTTACTTCTCTTCTCAAGACATACCATAATGAGCAACATGACAATCCTTGTGATACCTCTTCCATGAAGAGTGACACGCCCATCTTTGATGACTATGATGATGGACAATGTAGTGATACCTATGACACCTCTATTCCTAAGAGTCATCCTAGTCATGTGCTTGTGCTTACTGGAAATGGATCGTCACATTGGATAGATTGTGATGGTGATCCATATGATTCTGATTTTGAAAGAGACTTTGATGATTTTTCTAAACAATACCTAGATAATACATCTACTTCTATTGAGGAAGAAAAAGCTTTCAGCACTGATTATAAACGTAAATACTATAAGAATCTCTCCTCTAAGAACTCTCATACTGAAAATAAAGATTACACTCTCGAGAAAGATTATGATAATGATGTACCTTTGTCTTGTGATGCTTCCCTTCCATCCCCTACTTCCTCCAATACCCATACATTTCCTAAAGCTTCCAAGTCTTTCAAATCTTTCATAAATCCTTCATCCAACAAAAGTCTTAATACTTTTCATGTGGTTCCCTATAGTTATCCTCAAGGGCTACCTCTTAAAGAAACTCAAGCTAACCTTCACTTGGCTACAAATACTTTCAATAATGCTAAACCAAAAGAGCCTAAGCCTTTATATGCTATAATGCCTACTTCAGCTAATCCTTCACCATCTCTTCCAAAATCTTCCATACAATTCCAACATGCTTCCTTGTCCTTAAAAGTGGCTCCATGTCAAGAAGACTCTAAAAATGATAAAGAAAAGAACATAAAGAAAGATCAAGATCAAGAACCCTCCATGTCATCCAATCCTTTTCATGATGTCTCTTATCTATTTTATGGTTCTTTTGATCATGCACGCCCTTTCTCATTCATTCCACCATGTCTTAAGTCTTCTCCTAAGCAAGATCAAGCTACTACTTACACCATTGAGCTTATTGACAATCAAAATAACCTTACTACACTTGTGCTTTCCAAAGATGATACTTCCATTAAGGTTATTAAAAATAGTATTGTTACTTCCAATGTTAATCCTATTGAAAATCAAGAGAAAAATTATACGCTTATGCTATCCAAAGCTCCTTGTCAAGATCAAAGTCTTCCATCTTCTTGTTCTACCACTCCATGTTCACTTCCACTTTCTACTCTTCCTAAGTCTTTTCAAGCTCCCAACAATCCTATCAAAGAAGTTTCTCCTATTCAAGATGTTCATGATCCTATTGCAAATCCTAATGCTCACTCTAAAGATACTGATGTCCTTGGTTGTCATATAGATGTTGATGAACTTATTGATTATCCTTTTGTATCTCCCACATCCATCCTTGGACCTCCTCTACCAATACTAAGGGCTTCACGTCTTCCTTCCATCTTGGGCCCTTATGTCCCTTCACTTTCCCCTCCTAACTCTCCTAATTTTTCATCCATCTTGGGGTCCTTATGTCCCTCCATCTCCTATCTTTCCTCAATATCAACATAGATGCATACCCTTGAATCCTTTTCATCCACCCACCCATCTAAACCAGTCATATCCTCTTTATTCTTCCACAAGTCCCAAGTCTTTTGGAAGTAACTTGAATGTTCAATACAAGAAAAAGAAGAACTACAAGAATCCATCAAAAAAAGAAGATCACCATGTCTCCTCTAATTGACATGGAGGCATAAAGTCAAAAGTGATATCTAAGAAGAAAACTACAAGACAAGTATGGGTTCCAAAATCCATCATTGAAGATATTCTCTCTAAATCATCAAGAAGAAATGAAAAGCCTACAGTTGTATGGATTCCAAAGTCTCTCTTGAAAGAGTCTAATGTTAAGCAACAAGTGAAGTTTACATTCAAGCTTCCAAAGGCTTCCACTTCATCTTCTTCCAAAAACATTCTTCCATTCCATGTGCCTAAACCACAACCTCTGCTATCCATTCACCATATTCCTTCAGGTATTCCTTCATTCATGTTTCCTCCATCCTCTCACCACCCTTCAAGGTGTGTGTTGATATTGATCTTGAATTCCTTTCCATCTACCTTTTCACAATCCTTCCATTCATTATCCTTCTACCTTCTATGATTTTTCCTCATTTGCCTATTCCTCCTATCTTCCAACCTCACTCGCTTTACATAAAACCTTATCCTCCATTTTTCTCTTCCATCTTCCTTTCCCTATCAACATCTTTGAGCATATCATTTTTAATCCTTGGCATATCATGGTTTATCCTTTCAAGGAGAATTATCTAAAAAGCTTGTCTTCTTCCAAAAAAAAATCAAAAAATAGAAAAATTCAAAAATTCAAAAAGAAAACAAAAAAAATTTTTTGAAAATGTGCCTTGGTGGAAACCTGGAAACACATGCCTTGGTAGTAAAAGTAAAGAGAAATAAACTTGTCCTATGGTGAAAACCACTCCCTTGTGGTGCCTTGGATAAGTATTGTGATGAAAACTTGGCAATCAGGCATCATGCGTAGTTCTTCTACATATTTCATCCATTATGTCTTCTCTCTTTGATCTTGACAATGTTGACCTATACATGAACATTTGGCTATCTTTTGAGCTATCTTACAATGATCTTTCTTTCATTCCATTCATGTTTAGTCTTCATATTTATTTTCCTCCATTCATTCTAGTCTTTCACTATCATTTTCCCCTTTGGTCTTGATCTAATAAAAAAGAGTAAAACACGATGCTATGAAGCCTCTTGACATGTCTACTCCTTTGGACTACATCCTTTCCTTCTTTTACATTACGCTTTTGTGACTTATCCTATGTTGGTCTTTCATTGCTTATCCAAATGTGCTTTACATGACAATTTTTCCCTATCTTGGGTACTCTTGAGGAGTTTTCCCTTGAGGATTTCTTCCCTTATTCTCCTTCATTCTCTTGTCTTCCATCTCTTCCACCAGCTTTCTAATCCCTCTTGTTCTCCACCTTGCTAGACATTGGGACTACATGATGTGATCTTGCTTGGGAATTTGATGCCCATTCTATCTAGGGGCATCCTTTGTACATACTTATTGATCCTAAAAAAATTCAAAAAAATGGTATATTGTCAAAAATTCTAAAAATCAGAAAATGTCCTGAAAAAATGATCATCTTAGTGAAAACCTAGCAATAGGTGTTTTGATGTATCTCCAAAAAAATTATATATTCCAAAAATACCAAAAAATCCAAAAAAATTAAAAAAAAAAAAGAAAAGAAAAAATTTGCAATAAAAATCCAAGTGGTGAAAACCTGGAAATGGGTGCTACTTGAGGCTTTTGCACCCCTGTTTCTTAGCACACGTCCTTGACACTTAGCCTTTCTCCATCATGCCTTTTCCTTGTTGCCTTGGTTTGGAATTGGTCTTTGTCTTTGTCTAGGGAGCATAACTATGTTAGCTTTGGTCTCTTGGATGTGTTAGTCTTTAGGACACCTCACAAACGGTGTTTTTCAACACCACCCCAACTGTGTTTTTCAACACAACCCCTGGCATCGAGTGTTTTTCAACACTTATCAGTTTGGTCTTACCCAGTTTTGTCATGTGATCTTACCTGCTAGCAAGCATTCGATCATTATCCTTAGAACTCAGTATTAGTTAATACACTTAAATTTTTAAACACAACACTTAATGCTTGAGCTATGTCATTTTATTTTCTTTGTGTGCTAACTGTTATTGATTTTCATTGAGTTTCCTTGTCTAATAAGTCTCTCCAAGATGCATAGATAGAGGACTTGGGGCATGGGGCATGTTTTTATTTTCTTTCTACTTGTGGGTGTGGTCTTGAAACTCTGGAGTGTCTCTTGTTGTTCCCTTGAAACACTTATGATATTTGAGGCATCATCCTTGACTATTTTTTCACAACCATTCTTATGGTCATCCTGGCATCTATGTCTTGATGCGAGTGTGGTTTTGCTACATTAAATTGGGTAAGATAACATCAAATTCATCTTGACCTTTATGTCTTTGATGCTTATGTTAGAATCTTTCCACATTCCAATCCGATATAAATCACATTCATATCTTCATAGTTGTGCATGTGACTAGTGATGATTGTGTGATTTTTCGATGTCCGTTAATAATGGCCCAATGATGAAAATAAGTTACTTAACATTCTCTAATGAATGATGAACACAGAAATCCTATGTTACATTTTCCCTATTGCAAGTACACCTTTGCATTTTCATGTAGCTTGCATTGTTAGACTTCATGTTAATTTGCATTTTTAGGCTGCATTATGAGTTTGAGAGGGTTTTCCTTCATCTTTCTTTTGGACTTTTAATCAACTGTGGTCACATTTTGATCTTCATTTCCTTATCTTCTTTCGTGATCTCAATCAAAATTTTCTATCTTAAACAGTTGATTGATTTTGAGGCATTATCTTTCTTGAGGAAAATTATCTTTCTTCTCTCCATTTCTTTCCACCTCTTCCAAACTTCGATCTTCCATTCTCTTTCCCCCCACTTCCTTTTCTTCTAATTCAACCTTGGGGCATAATCTTTCATGCTTGATGATCTACCTTGGTTCTGTGATCCTTATATCTTTCATCTTACATCAAGAACCTTATCTTTAGTTTGATTTGATCAAATTTATCAATTCGATTTTTCTCCTCTATCTCATTTGATCCTTGATTCAGCTTTATCAATCCTATCAATTACTTCTCTTGGGGAAACCTTGCTTGAGACTTGATAATTACCTATTTACAAGGGTGTTGGCCTTGTCTTTTTCAATCAGCTTATCTTTGTCCTGATGTGTTCCTGTCTGTCGATCACACGTCTGGGTTGTTTTGTGATCACAAATAGATCTCGCATTTCAACTTCATTCTTTGACTACATGTGTTCCCATGAAGATCACACATTAGTCAAAGAGGGGCAAATGTATGCACCCTAAAATGGTCGCTGCCTAGACTTTGGGCCCCCATTCATCAATTTATCAATTTTCTAAATCAATACTTTGCAATATTTTCAATTTGAATCAATTTCTTTGATCAAATCATAATTAATTCAATTATTTTAATATTTCCTAAGATTTGATCATTTTATCCTAAGTTTTATTTAATTAAGAGAACATGCGCCCTTTTAATTAAATAAAAATTCCTTTTAATTAAATCAAATAAATATTTTAATTAAATAATAAAATCACTTTATCCTAAGCCACATTTAATTAAAAGAACCAATCTCTTTTAAATAAATAAAAAATCTTTTAATTAAATAATGGAAACCACTTTGTTAAAAATAATAAATAAATAATAAAAGAAAAAGACTTTTTGTCTACACATCGAATGCACACTTTCCAAGATGAGTGGGATTTCCTTTTGCCTCTTAATCTCTTCCACACATCTTTTTGCCTCTTAACCATGTCCATTGATTTTGCCTCTTGAGAATCTTGAGCACATGGATCAACCAAATTTAATCTCCACCATTGCTCATTTCTTTTTGCCTCTTAATCTTGACCGTTCATTCATTTATAAAATCCTTTATAAGGAGCCTTCTCCTTCTCATTTATGCATGGAGATTTTAGAGATCAAGATTTATGTTATTGTTATGCAAGTTTGGAGAATGATTTTGGAGGAGAATTTGAGCACTTGAGCTTGGATATTGCAACTTCTCTTTTCTTGTCTTCTTCTCTCATGCCTCCATGGCAATCTATTTAGATTAATCTTGCACTTGCATAATAGATTAGATTCATATTTCCTTTCATAGAATAATCTTGTATAAGCATTTTCTTTCATAGATTAGTTTTCTTTCATGCATTGTTATCATAAAAAATAGCTTTCATTTTCATTTGCATGCATACTTGATGATCATGGAGACTAGCATTCTTGATTTTCCTCTTTGAATCTCTCATTTTATGGTGTACTTCCATGAGCACAAACTAGCTCTAAGCTGAGGGCCTCCATCATAAACCCTTGCACTCCATGAATAGAGAGCTATGAGTCACCATTTGAGACCTCATTCTTGAGCAATCTTGGATTTAATGACTCATAGAAGTGTGTCAACATTTTAGCACACAATGTTCGTACATTCTCCTTTATCCTCTATTTTTTCATTACCTTTTTTCCATCAGGGATTCTTTTTTCCTCACATCTGGTTCTATTGCTTTCATTTCCCTTCTCTTTTGCACTAGCCTTTGTATAGGCCATACATCTCTATTTTTAACTATTAAATTCCAACTTGTGGCTTGTTTGAGAAACTGCTCTATTCTTTCTTTCATCTCTTCCATATCCTTTACCATTTGTTCCATAGCTTTCCTCAACTCTCTAACCTCTTTCTCAACCTCTATTTGCCTCATCTTTTCCTCTTTCATTTTCCTCTCATTTTCTTCTTTTTTCTTTTCTTGTTTCTTCTTTTATGAACCCTCACCTAGAAAATACCTCTTCAAAAAACTCATTTCTTCAAGAAATTCCCTTTAATCTTGCTTCCACTTTTCCTTTGCCTCACCTATGTCTTTTCCCTTCTCCACCTAGTCTTTTGGCAACCAGGATCTCTTCTCAACCCACAAAAGATAACAAACAAACATGCAAACTCTTATTTTCCTAGAACTTCTAAACTTTGATACCAATTATGTAGAGGTGGACTTCCAATAGACACTATGTAAGCATATTTCACAATAATGGGCTCATAACTTTCCCTTAACCTAAAAAAGAAACCATATAGAACACTTATCTCTCAAGGATAAACCCTTGTCACTTCAAGACTTAAAAATGGATAAGGACTCTCCTAAGGTTTGTTTTCAATCAACCCTCCACCATGAGTCTTCACAAACTCCATGTTTCCCCTTCAAAAGGTCACTATGTCTCCTAGGCTACAAACACCAATTAAGGTTTCAATATTTCACAAGGCTCAACCTACTTTGGGAACATCTTAGATCAATAAAATACATCATCTATAGACCCTTGGAAACTTTTAAGAATACTTATTTCATCAAACCCCTCAATAAACCCACAACTTGGCTTATTCTCTACTAGCCCTTGCAAATAAAAAAAAGGCACAACTCCCAAGGAAGGGAAGGTAATCACAAAATAAATATAGATTAAATTACCCTTTTAGATATTATAAAACTTGTGCAAAATCAAGATGTATTTGTTTTGGAACACTTCCACCAAATAAGGCTTGGAAATTGTACATGAGAGCTAATTAACCCATTTTTATAAAGTATCAATTATTATTCTTGACCAAAAACATCAAATTTTCACTTTAGAAGTTGTTTTGAGTCCCAAGTAGATTTAATCACACATCTCCATGTTTTTACAAGGTCATTCTTCCAACATTTTACAAAACTCTTATCACTATGTAGTCAAATAATTCAAAAACATAGGGTCAGCAGACTAGGGCATCATTATTTTGATTGAAAATAATAAGTTTCACTCCTTCAAGTCATATAATATGAAACTACACTCTCTAATCTTTCAATCAACCAATTTACAAGAATTACTATTGGTAGAAAGTGACATGAAATCACAATTTTGTATTCAAACCCTTAAAAGCCTTACTCATGGGACATTTTTAGAAAAACCTATTACAACTCTACCCAAACTTGATGGAATTCTATCAAAAAAAAATTTAAAGGAAGCATAATCACTACCCTATCAACCATAATTATTTTCACATCACCATCTAACTATATATGGTCGTACAGACCTCTATAATAGTAAAGAAATAATAAATTATCATAGAGAAAATGCTTTATTCATGTGCCAACTTCAATACAATGTCTTCTCCACCTTCCCCAAACCTTTAAAGAATTTTTTTAACTTATTTCTTCCAAAACTAACTTCTCAAATGATCCAGACCAATTTTTAAACTTCTATGACCATTAGACATCCATCTTTTGTATTTTTACAACTTTGCCATCTCAACAACTTTTACATCACTTAACAATTTCTGACTCAAGGACCCTACTTGACTCAAAAGAATTAAATATGGTCTTCATCTGACCTTGTTACATCACTTAAGCATTCAAACTCACAATACCCAATCCTAAACTTCTAGTGATGATTTGTTTGAAAGAAAAGTTGCTTGACAACTTTTTTTGCAACTTGACAACTTTTGCAAATTATGACAATATTAGTTCACCAATGACCCCTACTACATCATGAATAGTCTATTAAGACCTTATTACAATGTTGAAACACTAAAATTGAATAAAAAATCCAGAGTTTCCTCATGGAGGCATGAAGTTGATATGGTGCTTCTGCACCATTTTTTCACCACAAAAACACTTCAAACCTATACCAAAAACTCTCACATGCTTGCTTGTAAGCTTGATGACAAAATATGTCCAAAGGTGTCCCAAAATGAAATGTATTTCCTTCAACTTACAATAAGCTCAATGTGAATTTTTGAATGAATCCACCCAATAGGCTAAGTGGGTTTTTTGTCCACACACCTAAGAAAATCCAAGGGTTTCCATCCTCAAATTTCTTGTAAATGAAAGCCCAAGCTCTCAAGCTTCTTAGAAAGAAATTATAAAAGGCACATCTATCAAATTACTTCTTCAAATCCCCTTTTATAATCCTCTCATGAATTTTTTGGTAACCCTATTTAATATTCCCACTTTTTATAATTTAATATTTAACATGCATATTGAAAATAATAATAAAGTGACCCCTTCATATACTTTCTTTATTAATATAATGTAACTTTAATATCCTTATAACTCCATAAGGTTGCACCCCATTTGGCATAATAATTAAATACTTTATGACATTCATATATTAAATGCACACTTGACCCCCTATATCCTCTTTAAGTATAAATATATTTAATTTAAATAATAGTAAAGTCAACAATGGATTAGACTGTAATTAATTAAATTAAATCATTAAACTCCATTAAATGCCAAATATCAAACCAACAACTGATCCTGCCAACTTTTCAGATATAATCGTGGCATCTTTTGACCATCAAGATGACTTGCCATAAATAGTAAGTATGGACCCAAATATCCAAGTGACTTACTAAAAATAGTAAGTGTGTATAAATGGAGCCTAAAAGACCTATGGGAGGTAAACCATAAATAAATTAATGCACTAAGATGGAGAGTACTAGAATAGATGCCCAAATGGTAAACTAAATAACCTTGAATTACCCTCAAAGGGCCCCATAATCATCACATTAGCCTATGGGAACCACTAATAATAGTGTTGTGGTTCCACAACCACGTTCCCCTTCTTTTAAGCCACTTGGCTTCAAGGGGCCCCCCTTGTTTCTGCCTTGTTCTAGGTTTTTCTTTGCTTGTCTAGTTTGTTCTTTTCTCTAGGTCTAGTTGTGTTTAGGTTGGTCTAGTTTTTGTTTTGCACTTTCGCACTTTTGGAGTCCCCAATGTGCGAAGGGCCTGAAAATTGAAAACCTTGAAGAATGTTCATTTTTGGAGTTTTGGACCTTTGCTGATTCTCTGAAGAGAACCGGCCTTTTGGCATTTTAGGCTTTCAGAGGTCAAGGACCCCCAAAAGGCCAAAAGGTCGATCGGCGGAGGTGGTTAATGTCACCCTCGCTGTTTTCCTATATAAGGCAGTGAGTTACTTTTTGTCTCACTTGTTTTCTGCCTATAGTCATATTTTTTCAAAGCTTCTGCGCGTGCATCTTTCTAGTCTTAAGTTTCTCAGCTCTTTTTGTTTATTTTCTGGTCTCTTGTCCTGCATGTTAGAGTTTGGTATCTTTGTCCTCCCTCTGAATTTTCTCATTGGTGGTTTTGGTTTTAATTCTTTTCATTCAGTTAGCGTATTCTATTGCTAGGGTGTGTTCGTGTTTGTCTTGTCTCATCCTGCTTCGGGCTCACAGGGTTGTCCCCTTGGAGCCCTTAGCCTAGAGGTCATGGTCGAACTTGCTTTAGGGCTCCTTTTAGAGCTCTAGCCCCAAACCCTTGTTTTGACCTTTCGGCCTTTAGAGTCTTCATACTTTCATAGTCTGAAACTCTCGAAATGTTTTCTCTTCATAAATTGGCTAAGTCCCCTTTTCGATGTTTCAGTGGTTTCTCACACCAAGGATTTTATATCTCTAAAATGTCAAAAACTGAAATGTTGTCATGAATTTTCCCTTCGCATTTTTGGGGTTGTCTCCATCTGAAGGTCCTTCCTTTTTTTGCACCCTAAAATTCTAATGGTCTGGCTGGGCTTACCCTTTTTTAGCATTTTAGCCTTTCGGAGGTACTATACCCCCGAAGGTCTGAAAGACCGAAATTGATTTCCTAAGCTTTTTTAACTTGGGTTGTTTAGTTGTTTTTATCTCATTTTCATTAGAGTTTCTTCCATGATTTGTGTAGTTTGATGATCATTGATTTGTGCCCCTTGGCTCTTTGTAGAAATGGCAGAGAATGTCAACTCATTGGCTATGAGGTATCAGTTCAAAGGATATCATGCACCCTCCAAAGTGGGGAACTTACATGATGAGATCATAGATACTGATATTGGGAATGTCAGTTGGAACAATTACCTGGTAAAGTGTGCACAATCGGAGGGAAGGTCCAAGGACTGCACTTCATTAGTGTACTATTCTTTGGTGAATGCAGTGGCACACCTAGTTTCCATCCTTTCCTCAGACTTGATCACTACTCTAGCGAACAACTACATACTAGATGAGAGAATGGTCAAGAACAGCATGGGTGAAGTAGTTTTGGATCTCCAACCAGACAACATTAAGGATGTCTTCCACCTACCCAAGGGGATAGACAATTTTTACAACTTCTCCATTGGCAAGGGAATGGAATTTTATAACAAGGACGTCTCATTATCCCATGAGATTGTGAACAAGGAGTACCTCATACAACCTTTTCCCAGAAATAAATTGAAAAAGATAGACATGAGGAGAGGGTACATGAAAGAAGACATCCAGGTAGCCATCACCATGATCAGTCAAGTGTATGGACTACCAAAGTCAGTACAATTGGAACCCTGGATGATCCTACTCATTGAAAAAATAAAAGACAAGTAGGCAAGATTTGACTGGGCCACCATCCTCAATGAAAACTTGGATCAGCAATTTATCACAGTAAAGAATGATCCTCACTTCTACATGACATCTTATGTTGTTTACATATTGCCTGCAAGGGTGGTGTACCCAGGATTGGTGAAGGTTGGTGCTATGGGTGATCAGAACGCATGGCCATTCATAGTATACCCACAACTAGTTCGAAAGGAGTGCTACACACATGAAAGTCCTAAATTCTGCATCATCAACGATTCTTTTGTGTTCACTATAATACATTTCATAGAAGGGGACTATGCCAAAAGGATGTCAATAGAAGATGCTACAAAGGTGAAGGCCCTTGGGGCATTTTATATTCAATTCCAAACCTTTATATACATTCGGGTGGTAGGAAGCACCCTAGCTCCTAAGAAGTTGCCAAGATATCCATCAGATAGGGTAATCTTGTTGGAGATGGCATGACAACTATGCCCATGAGCATATCCAACACAAGAAGAAGCATTTTTGGGATTTTCCAATCTCCATAGGTCCCCACTGCATGCAAGACATGAAGATATACAAGTCCCTAGCATTTGAATGGGATGAATTCCCACTGTAGAGTTACAACCTCATAAGGACCTGATTCAATCCAATCAGTACATACAGTCACATAATAGGAAGGCATTATGTACACAAGCCCCATAATGAGGACCATTGGATAAACTCTTCTTGATGACTACGAGGTTAGAATTTGTGACTACTGCTGGATGAGCTTAGAGCTGGCCCAGACTACTCTACTGATGCGGGTACCACAAAAGGTGAAGGAAGCTAACTTTGAGGATGTTTTGGATCCAATTTTTAATTTGGATAAAGTATACACCAGGGCCATTCTAAATGCAGAGGTCGATAGGGATGAAAATGATGACATTAATTTCAAGGAAAGACATGTCCTCAAGGTGACTAAGGCATGGATTTCCCATCTATTTCCCATGGATCCTGTGCCAATGAAACAACAACTAGCTCAACCCTCCAAGGAAAAGAAGAATAAAGGGGAGAAGGTGTTAATGCCACAATTCAAAGAGGTTGCACCACAGAAGCTGAAAATGGTGTACAGACATGAGCACCCTATAGCATATGGCTTAGTTACCCACTCAAAGAAGACAAAAACTAGAATGACTAGAAGCATAGCACCTCTAGACGCTCTTTCTTCTAGTGCCCCTGAACCACCGAGTGCATCTAATAAGGTGCCCAAAGTCAAGATAACTGGACCTAGGCTAGCTGGGGTGATAAAAGGGCATGTGACAAGAGGAAGAAAGACTCAACTCCCACCCACATGGACACCCTCTTAGAGGAAGAATAAGATGAGGAAGATCAATTTCCCCTTAGCAGAAGAACCTAGTTGGTGGAATTCATAAAGAGAAGGAGAATACAAGATGAAGATCAACAAGAAGACATCGAAGGAGGAACCCAAGGAGAGCCAATAAATTTGGATGCTCTGGGAGATGATGAATTTGACATCTCTAATTTTGAATGACTTCATGGTTTCAAATAATCTAAGCAACAGGCTCCAACTATAGGATAGTCAATTTTCCTTTGATTCCCTCCCTACACAGTTCACTCGTCCTCTTGGCAATGTGGGAGAGGAAGTTTTGCGAGACTCTTAGGAATCAATTGAGGAGGTTGTAGCTAAAATTTAGAAGGAGACTATAGAGTCAGGAAGAGATTATTTTGTAGGTGTCAGCTCTAAGGAAGATATTATAGTACAACCTCCCCCAGCTTCACATTCCGTTCCAACTCCACCTCCACTAGTGCATCAAACTCCACCTCCTGCTCCACATCCAACACCATCTACCACTCCACTTCTACCTCTAGCTCAAACTAATCCATTGCCACTACAACCTCCACCCATTCACCTTCCTATGACAACTCCACCGCCTCTGCCAATGCCTTCACCAACTCCCCCTCTCGCTCCTACTCCTCTAGCACAAAACCTTCCTTCTCAAGCTCCTACTCCACCACTTGTTCAAAACAAAACAATGTCACAAGGGCCTCAAGAGATAGAGAAATAAATAAAGGTGATTGGTGAGGTTCCAATAGAAGAACAAGGTGGATCAGAGAAATATGTTGGAGAGGGAGAACATATAAATATGGAAGAGGAGCAGAACACAGCAGAAGAACAAGAAATAGAAGGAGGAGAGGAGGAGAGTCATGAGGAAATGGAGATAGAGTGCCTGGCTACTACCTCGAGTCTAGCCGCCCCTTAATGCCTTTTCAAATCCCACTTGGTTCACCAAGTAAATTCAGCCAAGAACAAGGGTGTATAATAATGATGATACAGATATGGCGGCATTGGGGTGAGCATTCCATCAAGCAGGATCTAGTACCCAAGAAAGGACCCTTTCTTATGTAACACAAGACCAAGCGGATAGGTGGAAGGCTCAGGTAGCTGTCCCTACAATGAGTATTGTGTGTGTGAATTTTGTACCTAGTTGTAGACACAACACTTCAGTAAAACATTAGAGGTTAGCCAAAAACTAAAATTGTGCAATGAAATGGAAACTAAACTAACCAGGCAATTTACTACCTTCTAGAAGGTGTGAGTATGATACTCTCATATCAGACTGAGACTAGTGACAATGCAACACCTAAATGAAGGATTTGAATGCAAAATCTAGATATGAAATGAATGCAAAATAATCTATATTTTTGTATTTTCTATGCAATAAGATGAAACAAACTGATAAGAATCTATTCTATATGAAAAACTGATATGATATGCAATTAATCTAAGAATTGATATGCTAAATGATATGAATGCTCAAAAATAATGAAAATCTCACAACAGCTTTGATTTACAAAGATAGATTCTTTGATAACCAATTCGCCAACGTGAGGATGCAATTTCGTGGATCCTTTTAGAAGAGTTGAAGCCTTGATTTTATAGAAATCCAAGGCTTTGGAGGTGCATGAGAAAAGCCATAAATCACTCTTGATAAACTCAAATTCATTTTTGAGTTATCAGGAAATAAGAAATAATTAACTCACAAAATTATGCAAAAGCATGCAAGAACAGCTTTTTAACTCAAATCAAAAGTTTTAGATTAGCTTTGAACTCAAAATAGATGTTGAGTTTCCAAAAGTTAACAACTTGCATTGATTTCCTGATTTTGAGTTTGACTGCTTTTTGAATGTGCACAATTAATTATGAATTAATTAAATAAATAAAGTGATTTATTCTCAACTTAACTGATTTTTGAAATTAAAACAATTGATTTATGGGTTAAACAATTATTAAATCAAACTTTATTCAAAAACTATATTATTAAAAATTTACAATTGACATTAATTAATTAAATAGAAATTTAATGAATTAGTCATAAGATTTTAGATTTATTATCAAAACTAAATAATATAATTTAGGAATAAATAGAATTAAATTCAATTAAATAATTAAGTGGTAGTATTAAATTTGATTAATTAAATATTCAGAATATTCAATTAATCAAACTTTAGGATAAATAGAATTTATCACCAAATAATCATTAAATTAAGAATAATTAGGATAAATAGGAATATTGCTAGGAATATTCCCTGATGTAGAATTTAGGATAATCAATTAAGATTTGATAATGTGCAGATGTGCCTTAGGTTAGGACTTTTGTATCAATTTCATTCGATGTGTCGATATAGGAGGTTAATGAACCTATAGCCCATTTTTTGGGTATTACATTTTGCCCCTCTTTGAATTACTATGTGAAGCGTAGTGGTTCAAAGAAAGTCTGTGTTTGATATACGTATGAAACTGACTTGAAAGATTTGAAAGATTTGAAAGAGAGATATCAACCCAAGCCCAGAATGACCAGGAATTGAGATGATGCTAGCTATATCAACAATGAAGCGGTGATTACAAAAAAGTATCAAAACACCTAATTTTGAACCTTATGATTGTGAAGAAGTGAGTGACTGATTCCAGACCTCAATGTCCTTGTATGAATCATATTGGTATCACATCCTGAACCCATCAGTTATGAAGAACCAAGGAAATAACACTAATGAACTGATAGTTACAAAAGATGGTACAGTTTACAAGATAGATTTAGGATACCAGATTGATATGGATTTCGATGAATCTGATATGCCCCAAGAGATGATAGATTTTCCCCAAGCGATGAGGACTTCAGATGAATCAACAACTAGACGTGGTTGTTGTCTTGATTACTAAGGAAATATTTGATTACAGATTTAGATTACAGATGTTGAATGATGTGCAATACCATGCCCCCTTCAGGATAAAAATTGAAATCTGACAAGAAAAGTCAATGCTTATAGTTTAGAAGCATGTTAATTGATTTGAGGAGTGGTTGTACACATTCAAAAATGCATTCTACATTGTTTGGAAGTACAGAAGACCAAGTTTGACTAGATTTGACCATGAATTGACCATAGTTGACCAAGTTGAAATTTTGATAGTTTGATGTAAGATAGTCAGTTAAGTTGAATTCTAGATTTCTATGATGATTGAAGGTTGATTGTGCAAGTAGTCAGACATCCTAGGTCCAAAAATTTTAAATCATAATTTTGACATAGTAAATAATCTTAGATTCTAATTTTGATCTCGAAAATGGGTTCAAAACATCAAAATTAGCTAGGGGTGCAATTTTCATGAAAAATGGAGCACTTTTGAAAATTAGGTCAAAAGCTATATAAAAGCCAAAAGGGTCATTTTCAAATCATTTTCACCGTTGACTTTTGAAAACCTTGTGGAGCCCTTTAAGCGAGAAAATGGCAGAAATGAAGGTACCTATGTCTTCTCATCATTTCAAGCACAGCCGGAGGCATCAGAGACCTCGACAGTATGGACATCCGGTAGGTGGACCTCTTTGCTTCTCTGAAAAGTCAATTTTTCTTTGTTTATAGCATTTTTAACTTTTGTTTCGTACCTTTTCAACTTTTTAATTTTTGCATGCATGAAAACTCGTATGACTGTCCATCTGGACTCGTATGACTTTTCAACCCTAGGTAGATTTTTGTTTCATTAACCCCCAAGACTTGTATGAGAGGGACCCAAGAGTCGTACGATGTTTCATCAGGTCCCTCATAACTCGTACGAGGAGAGGTGTAGTGTTGTATCATCATGCTTTGTCGTATGGTAACCAAGGAAAACTTGTACGAGTTTTTCTACCAGTCTGCTTTGTCATATGAAAAATAGTGAGTCCAAAACTCATTTCTAGGGCCAAATTTTGAATTTTCTTAACTTCGAGCATGATTCCTGAGTCTTTGACCTACCTTCTAAAATAGAAAATTGTTCCATTCTTGTATGTGTAACCTATTTTCCAACCAAAATAATGATAGGGTTCCCTATTTCTGTGCTATGTAGGTCATCTATCTGGATGTTCACATCTGTATCTCACATCCAGCCACTCAGAGGCTCTATGTTTCCTTACCAGATTTGATGAGAGTGCATCTTACTGCTTGTGGTTATGAGTATTTGATCCATTTACCTAAGATTAGGGTAAACCATGGGCTTTTGATAGTACTGATAGAGAGATTCCATTCAGAGACACAGACATTTCATTTTCCTACTGGAGAGCTCACTGTGACTCCAGAGGATGTGTACAGGACTCTTTGGATTCCATTTCATAGTAGTCAACGTCCAACATATGTGAGTTTGAGGAACTCTAGATTATTAGCTTTTAGATGTCTCTTCGAAGATGATACTCATTTGACTGGCTCCATTTCATGGGAGACATTAGTGTAGCATTATGGTCAGTCTCACAGATTGGAGTGTATTATAGCTGGGATGATCGATGGTATCATCATATCTGACCATCAATAGAATGGTCTTCTAATGGGTTGGGCCCCTATGATTGCACATTTTATGGTGACTCCTTCCGAGTTGGCCTGGGGTCAGTGTCTTTTGGCTCTCATGTTCTCTAAGATGCATGAGGTAGTGTATCATGAGAGCAAGACTTTTGCTGTTGGAGCTCTTATTTTATAGATCTGGGTGTGGGAGCATATCTTTGTTTTGAGACTAGTGTGTACCTCATAGAGGCAGCCACAGGAGCCCGTTATATATATATATATATATATATATATATATATATATATATGTTGGATATGTCATATAGGGGTGTATGGGCCATGTAGAGTATTGGAGATGATGTCTCGATGATATGACCTTTGTGCGGTGGAGGCCCTATGTGGATATTGAGCCTTGGCCTACAGCATGAGAGTAGTTTAGTTTCTTCTTTTAGAGCTGGATGCTGATAGCACAATCATCCTCTGTATTAGAGAGATTCCTTATCACCAGGGTATGGTGTCAGTATGGATGAGTGCAGGATGCACCACAAGATTATGCCACTTATGCTCAGATAGCTTGTGAGCTAGGACTTGGATGGACCTTGAGGCTTTCTTATGCCATGTGTTCATAGGAGTACAATGCTATCATTGGTAGATATTGGGAGTATAGGCCACAAGTCACTAATGCAGGTGTTACAGATGGATTCATTGCATGGCTTGTTGATCATCCTGTGTACAAATTTTTTGACCCTACTAAGTTGATACCCTCCATGGAGGAGGTGATGGATGTCATAGGTGCTCTGATAGGATAGGGTCCTAGACCCACATAGGTTTTGATAGTACATCCCACTCCTCTGAGATAGAGAGTGATGGATCCTCCACAAAGACCATCAGGATAGATGAGGCCCCCTCATCCCACTAGTTCTCCAGCAAGTAGATCTATAGGTTCATAGAGATGGACTAGGGGGGAGGGTGGTACTTTAGGGATTGTTGGTAGTGTCAAGGAGGTACTTGTAGTTGAGCACATTGTAGGTGGTGACACTGATCCTATATAGGAGGATACTAGTTTTGATCTGGGTGCAAAGGTTACATGTCATAAGGTACAGAGAGCAGAGACCGCAGAGCAGCTTGCTGAGGATACTGACATGCCAGTGGCAGATGTTGATCCCACTGTTCCATTGTCTACATAGGAGATTGTGAGGAGGCTCAGATTATAGTTCTGGGACTTGAAGGTGCACAATGCTCGACAGGAGGAGAGATATTTGGAGGTAGATAGATATTGCACTGAGCTTCGTGGTGAGGTTCAGAGATTACAGGAAGAGGCTGTCCATCAGACCTCTAGATCTACATATTATTTTTTAGCATACAACATGGCAATTCCACTTTCTCAGATATTTCCTTCATACTCTCAGTACATGATAGCATCAGAGGGAGCAAGAGCACCTAGAGCTAAGGTAGTGCCAGATGCACCACCACCACCTCCACCAGACAAAGAGGATCAGGCTGATAGTTGATCTGTCATGATATTCTGATATTTTTGTTGGTTTCATTTTCAAATTTTTCCATTTGATCAGCTATTTTCCTTGCAGATTATCTGATTTTTTATGTGCTAACCATTGTGGGGCTAACAAGTTGTGCTTGTAGGTGTCTTCATTTCTTGATTATTTGCTTAAAAGAACACATGTCAAAGCTCCAAATGCACAAGGGCTACTAATGGTTTTTATAGGGCTACCCAAAGCATAAAAACCCAACCAAGTGCTTGTTGTTTATTTCATTTTCAAGTGTGGAAATTATTAGTTGTTTTATTTCATAGGAACATAATATCTTGTTGTAGGAATTCTTGGGTGGTAGGAGAGTATGCTCTTCACCCTTGTGGTGAAACAGAAATATTGAACCATCTTGAGATTTTGAAAGCAAGGGGGTAATTGAATCTTTCCTTAGTGTGTTTGGGAGAAAACTGTGAGATAGGGGAGTATACTCTTCACCCTTGTGGTGAAACAAAAACCTTGAACCTCATAAGTTGATCCATTCTTTGTTTAGATCTTTAGAATCCTTTAGCGGGCCTGCTCTTGAGCAATCAAGAGGAACGACCCAAGTACGGACAAGCCTTTTGCTAGCTATTCCAACCCACTATAAACTCAAGGCTATCAAGGACACAAAACCTTGGTAGATGTAGTACTTGTCTTTTCTTGATGTGAGTACTTATGAGATTGTGACCATGAGGAAAATGTTGAGCAAGAATGCTTAAGGTACTCTTGAGGCCACGAGGTCCCAATCCTTTTTGAGGAGCAAGAGGGGTACTACAAATGGAAGCCCTTACTAAGAACCATAGATAGAAGCCACCCTATTTTGTTGCTTAGCTTCTTGGTGCAAGGATTGATCCAAGTGGAATAACTTGAATCACCCCAAGATTACTCACCATCTGTGTTCCTTTGGTTGTGTCATTGGCACTTCCATGACAAAGCCAACATCTATTATGGGTAACCACTTTGTGTGAGGTGATGGGACATCAAGTGTGGGCCAAGTTGCTAAGTATTGAGCCTTTGTCCTTCTAGGCTAGTAAGTGCTTGAAGTGTTCTCATTGTGATATACTCATGTAAATGTTCTTGCATATTCAACATCACAGTAGTATTCATAGGATTTTTCAATTTTGATATCACAATTATTTGTCTTGGCAAGGTTTCTTTTGCTCTTGCACAAGTGTTTGATGACATGTTTGATCACCTACTATTTGCAAATTTGTCTACTTCCAGATATTATTCTACTTGAAACCAAGAAATTGAACTTGCAACCTACAACATTGACCAAATTGTTCTCAAAACTGAGTTTTTTCACGTTCACTGGTCAAGAGTCACACTACTTGCCTAGAAACTATCACATAGAGTTATTTTGTTGTCTCCTTATTGGTTTTTGTCTTACTGATTTGTGTCACTTCCAGTCTTTCTTGGTCAGTCTAGATCTCAAATCTTAGGTGCCATGACATGTTGCTCAACATCCAAATGAATTTCAATGGTATCAAATTGCAAAAAATGACTCTTAGTCTTCTTTCTTCCGCTTCTTCCATGTCTTCCTAGTCTTCCATTTTCATCCTTTCTCTTCTTTCTTCATGATTCTTCCTAAATTCTTCATGTCTTCTTGATTCTTTTCCTCTTATTATCTAGTCTACCTTCTTCTATTTCATCTCTTCTATTCATTTCCTCCATGCTTGATTCCTCCTCTTTTGGAACCATGAATTTCAATTATCTTGTTATGGAAACTCCCTTGAGAATGGATGATCTTGAACTCATTGCACAATTCGAAGAGTATCTTTATTTCTCCAAAAATTGCATGGATGATAAACTTATGGAAAAAGTAGAAGAAAAATCAATTGAATCAGACACCTTTGCTAGAATCCTACGCATGATCCTAGCATGCCATCCTACTTCCAAACATTCTTCATCTTCTAATTCTTCTCATCCTTCCTCATCCTCCAAATCTTATCATGACTTTTCTAAGTCTTATTCATATTCCTCATTATCCAAGTCTTCTTCATCCACTAGGTCTTCATTTTCCTCTTCTTCAAGATCTCATTCCTCTTCTACTTCTCCCAAGAGTCTTACTCCTTGTCTCAAGGCATACCATGATGAGAAATATGATAGCCCTTGTGATACCTATGACACCTCTATTCCTAAGAGTCCTCCTAGTCATAGGCTCGTGCTTACTAGAAATGGGTAGCCACATTGGATAGATTGTGATGGTGATCCATATGATTTGGATTTTGAAAGGGAGTTTGATGATTTATGCAAACAATACCTAGATGATGCATCCACTTCTGTTGAGGAATATAAAATGTATCACGTTGACATGAAATGTCACTACTATGAGAATCCTTCCTCTAAGAACTCTCATGCTAAAGATAAAGATTACACTCTCAAGCAAGATCATGTTAATGTTGAACCTTTGTCTTGTGATGGTCCCCTTTCATCCCCTACTTCCTCCAATAACCATACACTTCCTAAAGCTTCTGAGTCTTTCAAATCTTTCACAAATCCTTCATCCGACAAAGATCCTAATACTTTTCATGTGGTTCTCTATAGTTATCCTTAAGGGTTACCTCTTAAAGAAACTCAAGCTAACCTTCACTTGGTTGAAAATACTTCCAGTAATGCTACACCTAGCGAGCCTAAGCCTTTATGCGCTATAATGCCTACTTCAGCTAGTCCTTCACCATCTATTCCAAAATATTCCATGCAATCCCAACATGCTTCCTCATCCTTAGAAGTGGCTCCATGTCAAGAGGACTTTAAAAATGATAAAAAAAAATATATTAAAAAACATCAAGATCAAGAACCATCCATGTCATCCAATCCTTTTCATGATGTCTCTGATCCGCTTCATGGTTCTTTTGATCCTCTACACTCTTCCGCATTCATTCCACCATCTCCTAAGCAAGATCAAGCTACTACTCACACCATTGAGCTTATTGACAATCAAGATGACCTTACTTCCATTGAGGTTATTGAAAATAGTGTTGCTACTTCCAATGTTAAACCTATTGAAAATCAAGAAAAAAATGATGCACTTATGCTATCCAAAGCAACTTGTCAAGATCAAAGTCTTCCATCTTCTTGTTCTACCACTCCATGTTCAACTCCACTTTTTACTCTTCCTAAGTCTTTGCAAGCTTTGAAAATTCCTATCAAAGAAGTTTCTTCTATTCAAGATGTTCACGATCCTATTGAAAATCCTAATGCTCACTCTAAAGATGTTGATGTCCTTGGCTATCATATAAATGTTGATGAATTGGTTGATTATCCTTTTGCATCTTCCACATCCATCCTTGGACTTCCTCCACCAATACCAAAGGCTTCATGTCTTCCTTCCATCATGGGTCCTTATGTCCCTTCACTTTCCCCTCCTAACTCTCCTAATTCTTCATCCATCTTGGGTCCTTACGTCCCTCCATCTCCTATCTTTCCTCAAGATCACAACATAGATGCATACCCTTGAATCATTTTCACCCACCCACTCATCTAAACCAATCATATTCTCCTTCTTCTTCCACAAGTCCCAAGTCTTTTGGAAGTAACTTGAATGTTCAATATAAGAAAAAGAAGTAATACAAGAATCCATCAAAAAAAGAAGATCACCATGTCTACTCTAATCGACATGGAGGCATAAAGTCAAAAGAGATATCTAACAAGAAAACTACAAGACAAGTATGGGTTCCAAAATCCATCCTTGAAGATATTCTCTCTAGATCATCAAAAGGAAATGAAAAGCCTAAGGCTATATGGATTCCAAAGTCTCTCTTGAAAGAGTCTTATGTTGAACAAAAAGTTAAGTTGACATTCAAGCTTCCAAAGGCTTCCACTTCATCTTCTTCCAAAAATGTTCTTCCATTCTATGCACCTAAACCGCAACCTCTGCTAAACATTTTCCATATTCCTTCTCATATTCCTTCATTCACATTTCCTCCATCCTCTCGCCACCCTTCAAGGTGTGTTTTGACATTGATCTTTCCTTCCTTTCCATCTACCCTTTCCCAATCCTTCCATTCATTATCCTTCTACCTTCTATCCTTTTTCCTCATTTGCCTATTCCTCCTATCTTCCAACCTCACTCGCTTTACATAAAACTTTATCCTCCATTTTTCTCTTCCATCTTCCTTTCCCTATCAACATCTTTGAGTATATCATTTTTTAATCTTTGGCATATCATGGTTTATCCTTTCAAAGAGCATTATCTAAAACGATTTCCTTCTTCCAAAAAAAAAAAAAAAAAAATTTGAAAATGTGCCTTGGTGGAAACCTGGAAACAAGCGCCTTGGTAGAAAAAGTAAAGAGAAATAAATTCATCCTATGGTGAAAACCACTCTCTTTTGGTGCCTTGGATAAGTATCATGATGAAAACCTAGCAATCATGCATCATGCGTAGTTCTTCTACATATTTCATCCATTCTATCTTCTCTCTTTGATCTTGACAATGTTGACCTATACAAGAACATTTGGCTATCTTGTGAGCTATCTTACGATGGTCTTTCTTTCATTCCATTCATGTTTAGCTTTTATATTTATTTTCCTCCATTCATTCTAGCCTTTTGCTATCATTTTTCCCTTTTTTCTTGATCTAATAAAAAAGAGTAAAACATGATGCTATGAAGCCTCTTGACATGTCTACTCCTTTGGACTGCATCATTTCTTTCTTTTGCATTAAGCCTTTGTGACTTATCTTGTGCTAGCCTTTCATTGCTCTTCCAAATGTGCTTTACATGGTAATTTTTCCCTAGCTTGGGTACTCTTGAGGAGTTTTCTATTGAAGATTTATTTCCTTCATTCTCCTTCGTTCTCTTGTCTTCTATCTCTTCCACTAGCTTGCTATTCCCTCTTGTCCTCCACCTTGCTAGAAATTGGGATTACACGATCTGATCTTTCTTGGGAGTTTGATGCTCATTCTGTCTAGGGGCATCCTTTGTATATACTTATTGATGCTGAAAAAATTTCAAAAAAATTCATATATGATGCTGAAAAAATCCTAAAAAGCATAAAAAGTCCTAAAAAAATACAAAAAATTCAAAAAACAAAAAATAGAAAATCTGCCTTGGTGAAAACCTGGAAATAGGCGCTACTTGAGGCCTTTGCACCCTTGTATTTTATCATGCATCCTTGACACTTAGCCTTTCTCCATCATGCCTTGACCTTGTTGCCTTGGTTTGGAATTGGTCTTTGTCTTTTTCTAGGGGGCATAATTGTGTTAGCTTTGGTCTCTAGCATGCGTTGGTCTTTAGGACATCTTGCAAATGGTGTTTTTCAACACCACCCCAACTTTGTTTTTCAACACTATGCTAGCGTCAAGTGTTTCTCAACACTTATCAAATATCCTACCCACAGTCTAGCATAATATGGTATTTCTCACTCGCAGATGTGATACTCAAAGTTTGACTCTATGACCTACACACACACACTTAAACACTCGACTCACTGAGACTTGTTTGACTTTATTTATTTGTGTGTTGTCTATGATGATTTCTTTGATGAGTGTTCTCTCCCTAAGAAGTTTTCAATGATGCATAACTAGAAGACTGAGGGCATGAGGACATGTTTTATTTCTTTTTCTGCTTGTGGGTATATTTTGTTGGTCCTAACCGTCATTAGCATTTATGCTTGATCCACTTGACACCTAGGATCTACAAGGTATTATCCTTGACTGTTTTATGCAAGTGCATACTTATAGCCATCTTGACCTTATTATGTTCTAATGCAAGCATAATCTCGCTATACCAAACTTAGGTAATCTCACTACACTAGTCATCTTGACTTATATGTCTTTGATACCTAGGTGGGATTCCCATATATCTATCTGATATAGATCATATTCAGATTCACATGGTCATACTAGTGTGTATTGTATGATCTTGCGATGCTACCAATAAAACTTGATGATGAATATTAGAGTCTAAAAAGCTTTGTGACCTTGCAAGTAAACCACTTTTCATAGTAGCTTGCATTTTTAGGTTCATGTTAGATTAGTTTTGCATTTGGCATACAGAGAGAGCTCTCCTTTTTATCTTTCACGGACTAGTCGATCAACTGCACTCACCTTTCCTTTTCTTTGATCATGTCTTTCACTCCTTGTCTTTCACATCACATCCTTTTCCTATCATCGCAAGGGTTTAATCTTATCATCATATGTAAAATGACCTTTTTACCCCTTTTATAACATTTTGACTTTTTGACCTAATTTTCAAAACAACTCAGAATTGCGTGAAAATTGCACCCCTAGCTAATTTCGATGTCCTAGATCCATTTTCAAACTTGAAATCAAAATCTGAGTTAATCTTGATAGTCAAAATCATATTTCAAAATTTTTCCCTTCTTCTACGTAGTTGGCTGACCATTTGAGGCCTGATCCTTTGATCTTCACTAGGGCATCTTCATTTCTTCACCCCCATCTCTTTCAACCTCCTAGTCTATCAGTCATTTTCACTTGCTTCATCTCTCTGAGGTTTGACTTCATCTTTATCCTATATCTTTCCCAGTCAAACCTGGTCAAACTGGGACATATCTTCACTGCTTGATGGTTATCCTATCATCTTTCATCTTCTATTATGATTTATAGTGACTTGATCAAGTTTATCAATTTTTTGTTCTCGTCTACCTGATTTCAATTTCAATTCTGAGGGGGCAGTACCTATCATCTTTAATCTTTGATTCAGCTTTATCATCTAGTTCAGCTTGAGATTCTTATTTTGAGACTTTATTATCACTTAACAGCAACGGTGTTGATCTTGTCTTTTGATTTCAGACTGGACTATCACTTAACAGCAATGGTGTTGGTCTTATCTTTTAGCTTATGCTTATGCTTGTCCTGATGTGTTCCCGTCCATCAAACACACATCTGAGTTGTCTTGTGATCCCAAATCGATCTCACATTTCAATTCTTCTTTGACTGCATGTGTTCCCAGAATGATCATACATTAGTCAAAGAGGGGCAAATGTATGCGCCCTAAAATGGTCGCCTAGACTTTGGGCCCCCATTCAGCAATTTACAAATCCCTGAATCAATATTTTCAAAAATCGGTATTTTATCAATTATATCAATTTCCTTGATCAAATCCTATTTTATCATTTTTATTATTATTTGCCTTGGGCTAACCATTTTATCCTAAAGTCTTTATTTATTTAAAAGGAATATTTCCTCCCCTTTTAATAAATAAAAAGCCCCCACTTTTCTTCTTATCCTAAGTTGCACAAATAAAGTATTATTCCTATTTTATAAAAAGGGAAAAAGTACTTTTTGTCTCATATGGACACAAAAGTCAACTTTTATTTTCTCATTGGAGGATATTTGTCCACATGGATTGCTCCTCTTTGATGCTTCACCATTGATTAAATATTTTGCCTCTTAATCTCCATGGTCCATTCCTTTTCATTTCCTATAAAAGAAGAGCTCTCTTCCTCACTTGCATAATCAACTTTTTATGTTAATGTTATGCTGCAGGTTTTCTAGGTCACTTTGGAGCTTTTCAAGATTTGGAGCATTCTTGGCTTTTGCATCTACATTCCATTCTTAGTTTCATTCATGCATAGTAGCTTCATGTTTATGCTTTCATAGTTTAGATTTCCTTTCAAGCTTTAGAGTAACTCATCTAGTTTAACTAGGAAGGCTTGGTAATACTTGTACTTTCCTTTTCATAGCATAGCTTGTACTTTCATTTCCATAGTTTAGCTTGCATCTCTCATTTCTAGCTTGCATATTCATCTTAATCTAGTTTTCATTTTCATTTCATAATGATTATTGGGGATATTGGCATTCTTTCCCTTGTCTTCATTTGAATCTCTCATTGTGTGGTTGACTAGCAAGGTCATTAGCTTAATAGCTCTAGCTGAGAGCAAATTTTAAATAATCTTACAACTCCATACATAGAGAGCTCTAAGTAACTTTCTAAGGTTTCTTATTCATGGAATCCCTTGGATATAATGACTTAGAGAAGTACATCATTTGAGTGTGTACAATATCATATGATATAAATGCTATGAGTAGAGTAGAATGTATGTATGGATTCATGCAATGCAATGATTTTCTTTCATATGTATAAATGTTATGCAAGTGTTTTTTATTATGGAAAGTGTATGTATGGAAATGTATGTAATGCAATAGAGGGAATGAATGATTATGAATATGTAATTAAAATGCAATGATACACATGATATGTTTTGTAGGTATTGATAAAAATAAGTACTCAATCTTATGTCAAAAAAGGATGTTTAACCCAGGATGGTGACTACTTGCGTTTCTGTGAGAAAACCTTCTTAAAAAAGTCAGCTCTTCGTGTTCAGTTCAAGTATAGTTTTAGAATAATTGTTAAAGATTTTCAAGAAAGTTGTGAGATCATGCAATCACTCAAAGTGCAAAATGACATGCAAAATGAAATGCAACCTAAGACCTAGGACCTAGTCACTGATCATGTGTCGGTCATTTGTCATCATTGAGTTTTTTTAGGTAACCGGATAAATCAATATAATGTCCACTAGTTTATAAAAACCATAGACATATGAATACTAATTTGTATGCGCAAGAATGAATACAATTTCCACTAGTTAGGCAACCATGGACATATGAATATTGATCATATTTTCGGAATGTTGGATTAGATATAAGCACCAAGGCACAAATCTTAGGATGACCTGAATATCATGTCCATTTTAATGTAGCAATTTGTATAGGCATCAAAACATAAACGTCATGATGACCTAAATACACCTTGTGTTTAAACACATCAAACAATCAAGAGATCATTCTAAACCCAGTGTGAATTACCCATAGTGAACCTTTATCATTCACATCCCTAGGCAAGATCATGTTTCACAGTAGGAGAAAGAACTCACTCAAAAAGATAATAGTTAGATCAAACTTCTTTAAATTTTTCAGGTATCAATGGTCGAGGTATGCATGGCCATCCAATTCAAGATAGATGCTCTTACAATCGAACAACATTTCAATCCAGAATTTCCAAAGTTGTTAGATTTTCACATACAAGCAGAAGACAAAGAAAAGATTATGCCCCTAGTCATCACTCTCTAAATCCTGTAAAGGACATCATCAAAGAGCTCAAAGGACACAATATGCAAAAATATCAATGCAAATCAGTAAGCATACAAGGAGATAAAAGCATGTAAAAAGCATATATTGTTTTCAATTTGATATTTGAGTGCATTGTTGTAGATGCAAAATCCTTTCTAGAGACAAGACTAACTGACTAACTCAAATGAAGCTTCAAAGGAATCTAACTAGATATGATACGTCTAAGATACATTGGAGGCCATAGGATATGATATTGATTGCCCCCAAGTTTGAACATTGATGGGATACAAACACTTGAACCAATTGGTGTACAAACCGACTTATTGAAAATAGAAACGCAGAAACAAACCAGGAAATAGGTACAAACTAAAGCAAGACTGAAAGCTGGGAAAGACCAAGATTGTGCTGATAGATGGAGCATTTTGAAACAAGTGGCACCCATTTGCCAGGTTTCCACCATCTTGGCAGAGATTCTATTTTTGCTACCAAGGCGCCTATTTCCAAGTTTTCACCAAGGCACTTTTTCTTTTTCTCATTTTTTTATATTTTTCATTTTTTTCAATTTTTTTGTACTTTTGATATTTTTTACTTTTTTTGTGAATCATCAAGGTGCCCATTGCTAGGTTTTCACCATGATATTCATTTTTTAAGGACTTTTTCAGATTTTTAAGATTTTTTTAGGATAATTTACCATACACTGAATGCCTTAGGCATAGAATTTCTTCAGATGGAGAACATTGATTGGTTCTCAGATCTATTCTCCTTCAGTCGTTGAGAGTTTATAGGCACTAGAGCCAAAAGTAGCAGTGATAACAAAGGGACCCAGCCAGTTGGGTTCAAACTTCCCCTTGCGCTCTCTATGTGATTGATTTTTAGAATTCTCTCTCAAGACTAAATCGTCAACCTGAAATTTTCTATGTCTGACTTTCTTGTTGTAACCTCTAGACATTCTTTTTCTGATACACTCTAAGATGGTCATATGCTGCTTGCCTGCACTCATCTAGTAGTTCAAGTTCTTGCAACCTAAACACTCTGTAGTCATCATCAGTTACTAGACCATGCATTCTAATTCTTAGTGGTGGTATTTCAACCTCAATAGGTAGTACCACTTCAGACCCATAAACTAAAGAAAAAGGGGTAGCCCCAGTGGGCATTCTAATACTTGTTCTGTAGGCCCAGAGAGCTAGATTGATCATGAGATGCCAGTCTCTTCCTATTTTATTAACTGTATGGTGCAATATTTTCAATAGATTCTTGTTTGAAGCCTCTTCTTGTCCATTCCCTTGAGGATAGTAAATAGATGACCAATGTTGTGTAATCTTGAATTTGGCACATAGATCATCCAAGTCTTTGTTCTTAAATTGTCCACTATTATCTATGATTATAGAATGTGGAATACCATACCAACATATCATGTATTTCAAGATGAACATAGATTTTTTTTTTCCAGTTGCTTGTGTCAAAGGGACTGCTTCTACCCATTTTGTAAAATAATCTGTAGCTATGATTATATGGGTATGTCCATTAGAAGAATGAGGATGTATGGCTCCTATAAGATCAAATGCCCATTGATGAAAAGGCCATTGAGTAGTGAAGGGAGTTATATCTCTCCCTAGAGCATGAATTAATTTGCCATGCACTTGACACTTTTGACAGTTCTTAGCAAACTTGATAGACTCTTTCTCCATTTTCGACCAATAGTACCTAGCCCTAATAAGTTTTCAAGCTAGTGTTAAACCGTTCAAGTGTGAGCCACAAATACCATCATGGACTTCCTCTAACGCACGTTGAAACTCTTCTCATTCTAAAAATCTAAGTAGTGTACCATCTAGACCTCATTTGTACAGATCATGACCAATGATAACATATCGGGAGGCATTGCGGATAAGGTATCTCTTCTCATGGCGATTAAAGGTATCACGAATGATTTGGTCTTTGAGATAGGAGAATAGGTTTTTATATCTGGATGAATCATGACCTACAACAATGCAAATCATGTGGGTTTTAGGGGAATCATATTCAGGATAAGATAGTGCTTCCACTAGGAACTCATAGCGTACCTCATGTTCAAGTTGCTGCAATAAAGTAGATAGCATTGCCATTGCATCAGCAACCTTATCCTCTATTTTAGGAATTTGCTCAAATGTGATAGATATGAAATATTTCTTTAGATCATCTACCATTCTTTTGTATGGAATGAGCTTTTCATCTTTCTTTTGGTACACATCATTGACTTGATGGATAACAAGTTGTGAGTCTCCATGAATGTGTAATTATGTTACTCTCCACTCAATTGCTATCTTCATACCATTCAAAAGGGCTTCATATTCAGCAATATTGTTGGTGCAAGGAAACTTGATTCAAAATGCTTTTGGGATTGAGTATCCTTGAGGAGTTATGAACAATGTCTACTCTAGATCCATTCTGTGCATAGGAGCCGTCAAAGAATAACTGTCATTCTCTAGAAGAAAGATTCATGATAGAGGAATCTAGAAATTCCATTTGCATTGGTGTATCATCAAATAAAGGTGCATCTACTAAATGATCAGCAATAACCTATCCTTTTATAGATTTTCTTTCAACATATTCAATGTCAAATTCACTTAAGAGCATGACCCATTTGGCTAATCTACCCGTGAGGGCAGCCTTGCTGAGTAGGTACTTTAGTGGATCAATCTTAGCTACTAAATGTGTAGTATGAGCCAACATATAATGTCTCAGTTTCTATGATGCAAATATCATAGCCAAACAAGCCTTTTCAATCATAGAATAGTTCTTCTCATATGCCACCAAAGTTCTACTGATATAGTATATAGCTCTTTCCTTCTTGTTCTCATCATGTGTTGCAAGCAATGCCCCTAATGATGTATCTGTAGCAGAGACATATAAGATCAAAGGCTTCCCTTGAATGGGAAGCATCAAGATAGGAGGATTTGATAGATATTTCTTGATATGATTAAAGTTCTTTTCACATTCCTCGCTCCATGCAAAGGTCACACCTTTATGTAATGTCTTTGTAAAAGGTTGTGATGTGTCTGCTAGCTGAGATATGAAGGGTCTGATAGATTGAACTCTCCCTTGCAATGTCCTCATTTGACTAATATTCTTTGGGGGTTGCATCTCCTTTATAGATTTTACTTTATTTGGATCTACCTCAATTCCTTTCTTTGAAACAATGTATCCTAAGAGCTTTCCAGAAGTGACACCAAAAGCACATTTCTTAGGATTTAGTCTAAGACTAAATTTTTCCATTCTGTCTAGTATCTTGCTCAAGTCCTTTAAATGTTCAGCTCTAATCATAGATTTTACTGAAGTATCATCAACATATTCCTCCATAGTCCTATGCATCATGTCATGAAAAATAGAAGTCATAGCTCTCTGATATGTAGCACCAGCATTCTTAAGCCCAAATGGCATGACATTCCAATAGAAGATACCCCATGCACATGTGAAAGCAATTTTCTCTTGATCCTCTGGAGCAATTTCTATTTGATTATATCCAGAAAAACCATCCATTAAAGAATACATCTCAAAGCCCGCAGTCATGTCCACTATCATATCAATGTTAGGTAATGGAAAATCATCCTTAGGGCATGCTTTGTTTACATCTCTGAAATCTGTGCACACTCTTATTGATTTGCCTGGTTTAGAAATAGGTACAATATTAGAGATCCATTATGCATAATCAATAACTTGGATAAATCTGGCTTTCAGGAGCTTCTCTAATTCAGCTTTTAACAAGAGTGCAACATATGGATGCATCTTTCTCAATTTTTTCTTAACAGGTTTAACATTTGGAGCTATAGATAAATGGTGCATTATAAGATCAGGATCTAATCCTAGCATATCTGAATATTTCCATGCAAAGTTGATCTTTTTCTCTGTTAAGAATGTTGTAATTTTTTTCTTTTCTCCTTTTGATAAAGATTGTGCTACATAGATCAATTGTGGTTCTTGTATTGTTCCTAGATTGATAGATTGAGTGGGCTCAATTAGAACTGGAGATCTGTCATGTAAATGACTTGGAAGGACATCAAATATCTCATCCTTAGGCACCTCAAAGAGGTTTTTGCCTTCGGATACATCTTTTATTTTTACTTTTGTAGGTTCTGAGACTGCCACAAAGTGGTTTTCACCCTCAAAACTCCTTTTCTTTTTATTCTTATTCTTATTTTTCTGACTAAGATACTTGATGTCTGACTCCGTCATGCTAACGCTCAATTCACTGATGGAAGTTCTCATAGGTTCAACTACATTGAGGTAGCAAGCAAGGGCATAGTCATTGGGAAAGGTATAAATACCTTGGTTCAAGTTGGTGAATGTATTGTCAAGAAGGTCAAGACATTGGATAGTTAATGTGGTGAAAGATTGGGAAAGAGTGTTTACAGATATGGATCTTTCATCATTGGTCCTACCCTGACGCTCGAGTTCAAAGGTGATATTATAACTTAAGACATTAAATTCATGAATAGGCTCAATGTCATTGTGGAAGTCCACTTCAGCCATTGGTGGATCAGACTCGATAAGTTCATCATTTCTCTCTAGACTTATGTTGGGTTTAGGTGCATATTGGTGATTAACATCAACATGTTTCTCTGTAATAAGCTCATCTTCTTCTGGAATGGCTCCCCATTCATAGTCATTAGATTCTTCATCTGTGCCTCTAGGAAATCTAAGAACATGAGTAAAGTTAGGATAAATACCCCAAGAAGGGTTACCCTCATATTCTAATTTGAATTCATACTCATGGGAATCTATCTCAGAATAACTATCACTTTCCTCTTTGTCTATTTGATTTTCTTTGAGATTAGCGGGTTCTTGTGTTGCAACTAGCTCTTGCTCGATAGTAGGTTCTTGTGTTTCTACTAAATTAATTCTTTTTATTGGATCATCTTCAGCTTCAAGGAGGTCTTTTATTTCTTTAGGCAAACACTCATAAGGAATGATTTCATCAGTGGTGTCTGAATCATCACTATCAGATTGTTTAATTATTTCCCCCTTTAGTTGATTTGCTACGGAAGGCTCAACCATTCTAATACATGTGGGGAGTTCTTTCTAAGACAGAAAGGATTCTTCGTGTATCCTAGACCTATTGTATTCTTGTTTTCTCAGCCATGATGATCAAGAGGTGACAAAAGACCTTTACCCTGTAGTCCTAGAAGTCCTTTTCCTTTATATCCCATTTTTGTGATCAATTTATCCCCTAGGCCATATGACTTAGACGGGATAGTCGGTATTTTAGCATCACATTTTTGGACAACTTGAGATTTAGGTTCATCTTTGTATAGCCATGCAAGCATAGCTTCATCCTCTTCAAACTCCTTCTTAGATACTTGTTCTGCAACAAAATTTCCTTTATATGCTTCAAGAGGTTCTTTAGACTCTAGCTTGGACTATTTTAGAGTTTGCCCATAAGACTTAGGAGAAATAGGGAGAGATGTCAAAGATAAGACTGGCTCTATAGTATATTATCCCATACCATTTTCTTTGATTTTAACCTCTTTAGCAATGTCTTCCATCTTGGATGTTGAAGCAATGTCTAGCTTCTTGGTGGAAGATTCTCTATTATTGGGAACAAGTTTATCTGCACTCTCTTTCAAGGTATTGCAGGTTGTATACAGATCAGCTAGAATCGTCACCTCAATTCCTTCATAAGGAAATTTCAAACACTGATGGAATGTAGAGGGAATGGCTTTCATGTCATGTATCTAGGGTCTCCCTAGAAGGATGTTGTAAGCCAAAGGTAGATCAAGAACTTGACATATAGTATCTCTGATGACAGGACCTACTCTGATAGGTAAGATAATTGTTCCTTTGGAAGATCTTTCTTGCTCATCATATGCTTTGATAGTTATCTTCTTTCGAGGATCAATGGCCATTTCTAAAAAATCCCAATTGTGTAATCAAGTTGAAAGAATAAATGTTTAGGCCAATGCCTCCATCTATCAACACACGTTTGACAAGACAATTTTGGATCAAGACTTCAATATGCAAGGGCTGGTTATGCGGATGATTCAAGGAATTATCATCTTCCTCTGAAAAGGAAATGTACTGTGGAGATGTAAGATGACCAACCATATTCTGGAATCTATCTAAATCAAGGTCGTCAGGAACATTGGATCCGAACAGAGCTTTGTCTAGAATGGCTCTATGAGCCGGAGATATCCGAAGAAACTCAAACATGGAGATTTTAGCATTTGTGTGCTCGAGTGGTTGGAAAATGCTATATGAAGTAGGCCTCGTGTCTTTAGGATTTGAAGATTTAGATGTAGCCTTATGTTTAGAAGTAGATGAAAGGTTGAAAGGCACCTTAGGGAATTTGGATGAATCTGGTATTTGTCCTTGTAGGTGTGTCTGAGCTTGTCATCGAGTAACTACATTAGCTGATTGATTTTCTCTATCTCATCTTACAATTGTGATGACATTGCAATGCTCAGATAGACATGGTTCAACCATATTGATAACAGCATTATTTCCAGAGTAGGCATAATTGACTTTAGCACCTATATTAGGTTGAGAAGAAGAATCTTCTTTACCATGTTTAGGAAATGGTTATGTGAATGTTGTATGATCATTATTACTCTTATGATTGTCAATCATGATGTCGCCATTATCAATTTTGTCTTGTATGATGTGCTTCAAGAGAATGTAGTTATTAGTCTTATGACCCTTATTGTGATGGAATTCATAGAAGTTGTTCTCTCTCCACCATTTTGGTTTAGGTTCTGGATCAAAGACTTTCATCTCAGGCAAGTAGATGATTTGGTTTTCCAATAGAGTTTTCATGGAAGATTCCAAGGATTCTCCAAGATGAGTGAATTTGCGATTAGGATCTGTAGCCCAAGGTTTGTAATCAAATGACTTTTTTTTGGACTATGTGGCTTTGGCTTCAGAACCTTTCATGGCTTGGGTACCAATAGTAAGATTGAAAGCAGGTGCCTTAGATGGGGCACGTATATTATCAACAACACCATCTATGACAATGCCTTTATTCTTGTTCCATTTTTTGTTCTTGTCCTTAGAACTAGATTCAAATTCATACTTGTCTTTTTGAAGTGTGATGTCTCCCTTTTTCACAAGTACTTTCTCAATTTTGATCGCATTATCTACCATCTTGTCAAAAGATGTATGATTTTGCATTTGTAAAGGGTAGTTGATTTTTGCAACAAGATTTTTGATGAAGATTTCCAACTTCTCAGTTTCGGGAATAGGTCTAGCATATAGAGAAAATTTCTCCCTCCACCTCTTGAGAAATGTTAGGAATGGTTCTCCTGGATATTGCTTCAAGTTACAGATGTCAATCATAGTGACCGGATGTTGAATATTGTAGGAGTATTGTTGATAGAATAGTTTGATTAACTCTTCAAAAATTTTGATAGTAGGAGGCATTCTAGAGAACCAATGAATGGTTGCTCCTCCCAGAGATCAAGGGAAAAGACACATCAAGTAAGTTGGTTCATGCATAAACTCCATAGATTGAGTACAGAATTCTCTGACATGATCTAGAGGGTCAGATTTTCCATCATACTTATCATATTTTGGTAGCTCCACTCTTTTAGGGAATGGTGGCATGTACAAGTCTTTATCGAATGGAAAAAGGCATAGAGCTTCCATGGATAACTCCTTAGGTTCCTTTTCTTTCTCAAGTTTGTTAAGTTTCACTTGCATGGCATGCATCGATTTCATCATAGCCATAATAGGAGTTTCTTCCTCATGTGTAATGATATTTTCCACATTAAATTTTGGAGGAAGTTTAGCTCCTTGATGAGCTAACTCTAGAAAGTATGCTTCTCTATCTTCCTTCAAGAAATGTTTCATCATTCTTTTGAAGTCATCATCGTTTTGATATCAAATAATTTCGGAAGGTGTAGGTTCTTGATCCATACCGTGTTTAGATTGGTGTCCTTGAGATCCATGTTGTGTCCCTCTGTGAGACATGTTAGGAGTCTTAGGGCTCCCTATATTAGATTGAGGAGGGGTTTGTTGATTACCTCCATGAGTTGATGGAGGGGGAACGTAACCAGTTTTCAATCAAAAATTGCCAAGACCGTCATCTTCATAAAGACCAAAATTGTAGAGTTGTTCAAGAGTTGGGGCCTGGAGAGTATTCAGAGGTATTGTATGGGATACCTCTCCAAATTTCTTGTGTGATGAAACTCTAGTTTCCACCATTAACCTTGGGTGAAGCCAAAGAATAAGATGAGACAACTGAAGAATGAATTGATTCAAGAAGATCAAATGATGCAACCTTGTCAAGATTGAAGTGATTAAGGATTAGATTAGATGTAAATGAAGGATATTGTGCCACAGTAGTGTGGGTAGATGCCCAAAAGATGGTGGGCATGAGCTCACAACACTTAACTGTTTAGACAAAAGATTAAATTTTGAAGATAATTTTGACAAGGTTTTGACACAAGATGAAAAAGACTCAAATTGATAACCCAGAATGCAAGATCAGACTTAAAGGCTCACTTGAGGAAAATGAATGGATTCGTTCTAGTTTTTGCTTTGTTTCTGACACAGTGATTGGTTCAATAGATTTTGGAAATAGGCTATAAAAATTGAGTTTCTGATAATTTTGATAACTTTCTGGCAATTTTTCTCAAATGACTTTCTGCAGGTTCGTACGATAGTGGGTATGCTACGAAATGACAATTGATAAACTCGTACAACAATTGCAAAACTCACATGACAATTGATAGAAAATTTTTGACTTTTCTTTCTGACTGGTGGAAAAACTCGTACGACACTATACAAGCCATCATATGATAGTATAGGGATTTTGAAACGACACTTTCCAAAACTCGTACGACTTTCTGACAATGATGGGATGACTTTTGACTCCAAAAAGGATTTTGACTTCAGATTTTGCAAAATTTTGGTTTTCAAGTTTAGATTGTTCACAAATTTCTTTGCCCAAGTTTGAAGATTATTCTGAGACCATTCATTTTCGATAGTCAAATAGATAAACAAGCACACAAAATAGAAAGCAAGTGATTCCAAGCACGTCTAAAAACAATGAACAGGGGACAAAGCAACCCTATGCATGAACAATCAAGTGACTAAATGTGCTAATTCCTAGGAGTGCTAATTGTGTATGTTCCAAAAAAAATTTCAATAACGCACATATTCCTACAAAATAAAAATTTAGCCTCACTAGGGTTTGTAGTAATGGTCTAACTCTACAACTTTTGTGATCTCAAGAGGGCGAACTCCAATCCAGGTGCACCGAGGTTTTGACATAGTCTAAGAAATTAATCAATCAGGATCTGCTAGGGAGATATGATAGCCCAACAAGAGACCACACCTGTGAAGATTTCCTCCACAAGGACATTTATATAGCGGCTACTGCTACCATGGTGAAAATGGCTATTACCACTTGAGGTTTCATCCACGTGGTTGACCCAATTAAGGGAATATCCACTACAGTTAACCCTCTCTAAAGGTGACTCACAAAAGATACCATAGGGGGACTAGATCAGATTCAAGGATCTGGGTTTCTGGTACTATCCAAAAAAGGAAGTAGAGCATAATCCCCTTACCTCTTCACTTCACCCATACAAAGAAGACAGATTAATCTGACATGCTAAGACCAAGATTATCTCACAAAGGTCTGTGACGTCAACCACGTATGATCTATCAACCTCTCTAGAGAGAGAATGTATTAATCAAAATTTGAAGACATGCGAATCTAGTAGAATGTGAGACTCTCTCAGTACCTTCCCTACCTACAAGGGGATCCTTCATCAAGAGGAGCTTCACATGAATAAACAAGTGGAAGAAGCTCAGTCTCTCAAGATCATCCACAAATAGTGTTCATAGGGCCTATTTACTATCTGTAACAAATATGTAGAAAGAAAATCTATGTTCGTTTTATAGCCCAAAATGAAGTATGTGATATGAAAGCAAGAAAATCACACAAGCTTGACACATGAGATTTTTTTTAATCCAAATCAAAATATTATCAGTTTGAGAAGAATACCTGAATTCCTCACAATGCGCTTAGTAGATTTTTACCTATTTAAACAATTTAGTTCTACTTTTTCCAATTAGATTCGACAAGTATTAGTCAAAAATAGAAGATTTCAATTGTTAGGGTTAGCTGTTAGTCCAAATCTGAAAACCAAATTTGAAAACTGCCAAAAAATCTAAAATGACAATTGAATTCTGGATTCAAAACTCGTACGACAGTGGGTTACCTCCCAGACGACAGTCTAGAAACTCGTACGACTATGGGTGTCTGTTCATATGATAATCAGTCTCCCAAATGATAGTGTGTATTCTCTGATACAAGCTTTGAAATTTGAACCTATTGTACGATAGTGGGCACCTCATGAAATGACTTTCTGAAAAAAGTCGTACAAAAAATGTACAGACAGAAAAATAAAAATCATAGTTTTTAACTAGAAAATGACAAGAAATTGATATAAATTGATAGGAAGATGATGGAAACCCATTTCATGGCCCCACGTTGGGTGCTAGAAATGTGTGTGTGAATTTTGTACCTAGTTGTAGACACAACACTTCAGTAAAACATTAGAGGTTAGCCAAAAATTGAAATCGTGCAATGAAATGGAGACTAAACTAACCAGGTGATTTACTACCTTCTAGAAGGTGTGAGTATGATACTCTCAGATCAAACTGAGACCAGTGACAATGCAACACCTAAATGAAGGATTTGAATGCAAAATATAGATATGAAATGAATGCAAAATAATCTATATTTTTGTATTTTCTATGCAATAAGATGAAACAAACTACTAAGAATCTATTCTATATGAAAAACTGATATGATATGCAATTAGTGTAAGAATTGATATGCTAAATGATATGAATGCTCAAAAACAATGAAAATCTCACAACAACTTTGATTTGCAAAGATAGATTCTTCGATAACCAATTTGCCAGCCTGAGGATGCAATTTCGTGGATCATTTTAGAAGAGTTGAAGCCTTGATTTTATAGAAATCTAAGGCTTTGGAGGTGCATAAGAAAAGCCATAAATCACTCTTGATAAACTCAAATTCATTTTTGAGTTATCAGGAAATAAGAAATAATTAACTCACAAAAGCATTCAAAAGCATGCAAGAACAACTTTTTAACTCAAATCAGAAGTTTTAGATCATCTTTGAACTCAAAATAGATGTTGAGTTTCCAAAAGTTAACAACTTGCATTGATTTCTTGATTTTGAGTTTGACTGCTTTTTGAATGTGCACAATTAATTATAAATTAATTAAATAAATAAAGTGATTTATTCTCAACTTAACTGATTTTTGAAATTAAAACAATTGATTTATGGGTTAATCAATTATTAAATCAAACTTTATTCAAAAACTATATTATTAAAAATTGACAATTGACATTAATTAATTAAATAGGAATTTAATCAATTAGTCATAAGATTTTAGATTTATTGTCAAAATTAAATAATACAATTTAGGAATAAATAGAATTAAATTAAATTAAATAATTAAGTGGTCGTATTAAATCTGATTAATTAAATATTCAGACTATTCAATTAATCAAACTTTAGGATAAATAGAATTTATCGCCAAATAATCATTAAATTAAGAATAATTAGGATAAATAGGAATATTGCTAGGAATATTCCCTGATGCAGAATTTAGGATAATCAATTAGGATTTGATAATGTGCAGATGTGCCTTAAGTTAGGACTTTTGTATCAATTTCATTTGATGTGTCGATATAGGAGGTTAATGAACCTATAGCCCATTTTGGGGGTATTACAAGTATCAGTATGGAGGAAGTCACTCTGGATGATTATGTGTTGGAGGAAGTAGATCTGGGAGAGCCAACTAGGGAAGGGAGTAAAACTCTAGCTACCCTCAGGTTGAAGCATGCTCTAGGCTTCATGGACAAGGATGAAGAGAAGATACAAGCATTGATGGAACAAAATAAGGAAATGAAGAAGTTTATCCTCAAGATAGTGGGTCCCATTGACCCTATTAACCTAGAGGCCTCATTAAAGGTTATTTTGGAGAAAAGGGGTGATGTGAGTATACTAGAAGATATCTCACATTCTTTTGTTCAAGCGTGTGTAGATTGGAAGGAAGATTTCGAAGAGTTTTTTGGGGCGGCTCTCAAGAAGATTTTGAGGCCTTTTAGAAGTATTCTTCAAGGAATCACATTTTTGGTTGAAATTATTGGTGAGAAGGATGGTCTGGAGGAGAAGATCTTGAAGTGGCGGAAGGCACTACAAGATCTCATGGTAATAAGGAAGCAGTGTTTCCAAGTTTTGGTCAAAGTATATGAAGAGTCAGAACTAGATAATTTTGAGGAGTGGATCCAAGATATCACTGGTGCTTTGACCATTTTTGAAAATGTGCTGAAGAGAATGAATAAAAAGAGGGACAAAGGTTTTCTTTTTTTGGGGGAAATGCATAAGTTTTTTGAAGGGTTGGACCTAGACTTATATGAAGAAGATGATGAGAAAACAATGCATCCTGTAAATGTCATCATAAATCAGTATCTAGATATCTTCAGAGGAGTTAGTACAAAAGAAGACCTCCAACAGATGTTCTATCAAAAGAAAGAAATTCAGAAGATGATATCTTGAGGAGAGGAAATAAAGGGTTTTGCACTTGAATTACTCACTTTTTGGGAGAAACAACAAGAACTCCTTAAAGGGGTCAAAATGGATGACTTCAAGGAAGTGCAAGTGATTGTGGATAGGTTCTATAAAGCTCATCCAGAAGTCCTTCCCAGTTGATAAGCATTCAGTGTGGACTTAGCCAAATTTTGTATAGAGAAGAAACATTTTTTCACACTTAGCCATTTTTTAAGGCCTTGATTTTTAGCATTTCGGCCTTAGAGAATTTTCGGCCTCCGAAAGTCTGAAAGTTGAGAAGGGGTTTTGACACAGTCAAATTTTGGACTTCATTTTTTCGGGGTAACGGTCGGGATCTAAAATTTAAGGGGCACGACCACCGTTAACTCCAGTCTTCTCTAATTTGTTTTCTTAGTCAGAATGATCACTTCCAGATGGTCATTTTTGCATGATTTGAGGGCATCTTCTAGTTGAGTCCATGAGGGAGAGCCATAACAGAGAATAAAGGGAAGGATCACAAGTTTCATGAAGAACATGCACGAGTTCCAGACTCTATTTTTGAGTTATTTTAGGCATGATCTACTCCAAATTTGTAATGCATGAGGTTTAATTCCATGCTAGAGTAGTTTTAACTTCTTTTAGGGATAGTTTCCTTCATGTAATCTTTAGTTTAGACTTATTTTCAAGTTTTAGATGCAGTTAAAACCTTAGTTGCAAAATTGAGAGCACAGCTCTACAAATTGTATGAAATTTATGTAACAAAGGTTGGATTTTTATTGCAATACAATATATACAGTTGGTGCTTCAAGCATAGTGTGATTATTATGCTATCTTTGCAAAATTTATGAATGTGTGAATTTCTCTTTTTTTTATTTCAAAGAACCATTTGATTGTGTGGTGATTCTTATCTGTGATTTTTTAGCTCGGTGTTTACCATTGTTGCATTGCTTTGTTGTGATGAATTATTGAGAATATCTCTTTTTCTTTGTGCTTTGAAGATAAATTTGTCTCATGTGTGCGTACATCTATGGTGGCTTCATGATCTGATGAATTTTGGCTTATCATAAATTTGTGTTTATTTCCATTGATGATTGCATCTACCAAGCTGGGATCATGATTTACTCAGATCTCTATTTTGTGGGTTTTCCTCATCTTCTTGGTTCTTTAATTCGCAAAGAAACGTAATATCAATTTATGTCCATTAGTTTCTTTTCAAAAAAATTCTTTCTAATTCTTTTTGCCTTATCTCTTACTTTCCTTGCAAACTAGTTACGGTAGATTAATTAGATTAACATTGTTTTTTTATTTAAAAGATCTAAAAAATCTAAAAAGAGAAATATTGTTGTGTTTAAAGTTTATTTTGCATCCTTTTCAAGATACAAACCAGAAAAGGCCTCCTCATGAACAGATTCACATATATCTTTGGTTGATATATCCAAGAGGTTGAGACCCAACCCAGAAGGAACCTTGAGATTGACTAATATCATTCTTCCAAGAGGTGAATTTGCTCACGTAAATTCCTAGCCAGTGTCTCGTGTAAAAATGACACTCAACAAATAGGATAACCTCTAAAAATAAATAATACTCAAGAAGGGGAAAAAATGAAATATTACACTATATGGGGGCTCATTGTCATCCATGGCATTATAATGTCAAGTGCAACCATTTCTTTTCTAGGTTCAACAACATAATACTATCTAGCATGGTTTTCCTTTTTGACACATTAGGGGCCATGGAAAATTTGTTTTGAGGTACATATCCTTTCTTAGGATCTCCTTTCCTTCCCTTATGTGCATCCTTGTTTGAGGAACTCCTCTTTACAAAAATATGTGTTCATAGAAAAGGATCCTCTCCTTCTCTTGTGTGCGCCCTTGTTTGACTATTTCCTTCACATTACAAAAATAGGTGTTCTTAGATAAGGATCCTCTCCTTCTCTTGTATGCATTCTTATTTAAATGTATCCACCCCTTTGCTAAAATAGGTATCCTTGGACAAGGATCTTCCTCTCTCTTTTCCTCTTTGATAGTTATGCATCCTTGATAAGGATTCATTTACATTTTTTGCAATATATTGCTTTAAAATGATTTCTTACCTGCTTAAATATTGCATCATTCATAAGGATCTTCTTCCTAGCTTGGAATGCATCCATTCTTGAAAAGGATATCTCCTTGGTGTTGAAGTTGTTTTATCCTTGATATGGATCTCTATCTTCCTTAAGCTATCAACATAGAGACATATTGACATCTTCGGGGGATCATACAAGGCCTCATCATTTCTCATAGACATTCAATGATGTGTCCTAAAATAATTTATATATTACATAACCCCTCAAGGTATCATTATCAGTCTATCTCTAGCAACTTGCATGAAATATAACCTTTATTTTGATCATCTACCACAACATGGCTTACTAGTTTGATCCCTTTGGAAATCATGTTTTATGTTCCCTGAAGCATTGGTCAATTGGTATAGAAAGGATTTCTAGTTACATTCTTGTTATTACTTTACCCCCTTTGAGCATTGGTCATCCAACATAACACAACTGGTTAGCATAATAGTCATTTTTTATTAACTAGTAAGAATGAGTTTCTAGTGTGATCATTTTGTTGCATTAAATAGATCACCCAACATAACACAACTTTTTGGCCAATGGAATTCCTTTGTTCTCCATGTGGAACCCTAACATATTGCTAGTTGGAATTCCATGAACCCTTGTATTCTCTCACTATTTCTAAAATTCCACATGTGCTCTTGTAATAACATTCTAAGAATAACACTAGTGCTTGAGACAACCTTTAAATTGAGGTCTCTTCACCTATTTGACTAAGAATTTTTTTTTTCTCTAGAGATAATATTGTTCTCTTTATATATGTGTATATTTGAATGTTTTTTTTAGATTTATAGGATCCTAAGCTTGGGGTCTTGCTTCTCTCAACTTAGTGTCATCCTATATGTAGTTTGTATTTCTCTTAGTTTTTCTATCTCTTTAAGTCTACTTTAGTGAAAGTATGAACATAAGTTCATACTCCTGCTAAAGTGGGTACTAAATGTAGTGATGTAAACTGTAATTTCACATTGTATTTATACACTTTCTTTAATTTTCCTCCTCTTGGGTTATTTCAATCCTATTTGGGCCTTATCACATCCTATTATTGTCGTATGTCAAGATTGAGACCAAAACCTATGTCCTAGACCATGTTACTTTCCTAATGCTCTTTTTAGTCCACTTTTTAGTTAATTATGGCATGTAGCACCCTATCCCCTTCAAAAGGAGCCAAAATTTTAATGTCTACAAGTGTCACTTCCCCCCATTTGCGATATTTTTATCCTAATTTTTTTTATTTGACCATTGAAAGTTGACCTAGATTTTAAAATACCTTTAGAACATATGTAAGGCTATAATTTATCATTCACAAAGGACCATAGTTCATTATATCATCACAATTGAAGAGTTCTAATCCCTTTAATTCAAGAGCATATTTGAGTACAAGGACTAGGAAACTACGACTTATCAAGTATGATTCCATGATGTATTGTGTTATGGTTTATCATGTAATTCCATTAACACTTGCAATACTTGTATAAGAGCATTGCATCAACATGTCATTTTAATTGTAAGGTGTGGTCTTTTTAATTCAACATGTCATTAATGATATATCCTCTACCTTAGAAAGAGTAAGCTCTCCTTTTATATCATCATTGTTATTGTGGAGGTGGGAACACCAACATAGGGTTTGACTTATGCTTATGCCTATACATCATAACCATTTTTCTCATATTTCATGTATGTAAGTATATATCTACAAGCTGAGGTTGCATAATTGTGTGGAACAAACTAAGACAAGCATTTTCAAACTTTGAAAAAGCATAAACCCCTAGATTATGTTGATTAGATCACTTGACCAACACTTATAGGATGAATTTTAGAGGGAAAGATCTACAAATATTCTTGATACAAAATCCAAAGCTTAAATTGAAAAAAAAATTCTTCATGACTACAACACCTAGCTCCATATTCCCACACTTTCAAAACCAAGTTTCATTTGCAAGTTCCTGTCTGCATCTCATTTCTAGCACTTGTTAGGATTAACTAGACAGAAATAATAGTTGCATGCAAATACAACCAATATCAGAAAATAATAAACCACACAAAAGAGAACACAAGACACAAACATTTAATGTGGCTCACCCAATCCCTAGGCTACATCCACCAACAGTGAGTCCAATATTCTTATTATCCAGTGATTACAACCTGATTACAATATGCAATCCCTTGCAGCTTAATTCTGTCACAAGAAGCTACTAAAATAATACATCATGAAATCCCTAACCCTAAACTATTTCTATACAATAGATTTTTCCGCTTTAGGGTTAGAAGCGATTACAACATGTCAGCCCAAAAATAGTCGAAAACTAGCCCCAAAATATTTTTTGGGGGCGACACCGAACCCTGATGAGGATACATGGAAAGTGTACAATACTTCCCCAATCAGTCACCAAAGACCAACAACACTAAGATTCTATGTTGATTTAATATTTTGTATCTTTATATTTGTGTTTAATATTATCAATTTATTATCATATAGCCTAGTTATTTTACCTACATTACACAATCTCAACTATATTGCAACAAAGGAACATTAACCCAAGTGATCAAATCTTCTAGATTAGGACTGTAGTTGATCTTATTCATGTTCCAATGATATAACATGGATAGTTTAAATCTTAGTTTATATCTATTGGCTTGCATCCCATTCCCTACATCTTACCTTGGTAAACCCAACGTGTCTTACAATTGCATATTTTCTAGTTTTATTTCCTAGATCTAATTCATTTACATAGAATTTTCACATTTAGATACATTCATTTTTTAAATTCATTGCGTGTGTACTTTTATTTCTTAATATAGTCACATTATCACTTAACTAGTTAAGAATTTTCATATGTTATGGGTTGGAAAGAATTTTGTTTCATTGCATATTTCATCATTTATTCAATTGATTAGGCACCAGAGATAATAAATGACATTTTTTAAAATATTTTTTTAAATGGCACTAGCAATGTTTCCAATTCTCTCTTCTAAAGATGAGTCTTTAGTGAATCAAGATCTTAATAAAATTCAAGCCAATATAATTCATGTTTTCTATTATGTGAAACATTATATTTCTATCAATATTCATCAAGATGTCCCTCAAAATCAAAATAAAATTGTGATTATTGTTAAATATACTAGGAATCTAACCAAACCTCCTAACAATTATTTAAAATTTATAAATTCACTCTCTCAAAGTAGTAGACATAATCAACAAGTGTCACATCAACCTCATTACCATGCAGTGACTCACACATATAACATGTGAAATGATAAAAATGACTCAAATATTCTTCCTACTTCTCAACCTTTTCTTCTACCACCTCTCATCTTTCACAACATCTTGGTAAGGAGTATAATCATTTTGAGAAACTTCATGATACTCTAACCCAGATTTCCCTTTGGGAATTGGATCAAATTTTACCTACATACCAAATGATGCTCCAAGAAGTCTTATAGAAGGTACTTGTCTCATCTTCTACTAGACCAAATGATGTAGCAACCCTATTTGATTTTATGCACACAAAAAAGACATGTGGTGTGTTCTCACAACATGAGTTACCACCTTTGGAAGATCAAAATCAATATGATCATCCCATTATGATTATTACTATGTTCATCAATGAAATTGGGATAAGTTATACCTTAGTTTAAAATGGATCAATTCTTAACATTTGTAGCATAAACTTGTTGCATCAAATTAAAGTGGATACCTCCCTCATTCAAATTGATCTTCTCTCTAATTATGGATTTGATAGTGTTGGTACATAATCATTAGGTATAATTATATTGCCTATTAAAGTAGGTCCTATGATTTTATCCCTGATTATCCATGTCATGCCTAATAACCTCGTGTATATAATATTCTTCTACAAATATTATAGATTCCTGATATGAAAGTAGTCCCTTGTACTCTTTATCACACACTCAATTTCATTTATAATAACAAGATGTATACATTGGAAGCTAATAAAAAACTATATGGCAGTGTTGAAAACAAGCAAGATCTATATCTTCACAATTCCATCTATAGCCAAAGAAAACACACTATCTCTTGGATCAATGTCACTTTCTTAAGGGATTATTGGGGTTCATTAGACTTTACACACTCCTTTTGTGGAGAATACAAAGTCCCTAAATTAAAAAATAAATCCTTCAAAGAGAATTATGTTTCATTTGTCCAAGTTTCTTCTAAATCTATTCCAACCTTCTATTCTAACATGTCTTTATAGTGGTTGGAATTCTTTTGACTTCAACCTATATGGTCAAATAAAAACTAAGAGTAAGCCTTCCCATTATGTTATTTCAACACCTAATAAGGATTAGACATTTGATTTGGAAAAACAATATGGAGTTGGTTTAAAAATCATTTCTAAATGTGTATAATGGACATGATTTAGGATGTATGGAACAAATAATTGAGGCTCTTATGAATCCTTCATTACACTTTTCTAAAGAGGTCTTAGGTTTCCAAAATCCTCCTTTATTTATATCTCTTCCTTCGATGTCTAATACAAATATGTCTTCCTCTCATAAAGAGAAAGGATTGATTCCTACTCCTAACTTTTCATCTAAAAAAGAGATTATTTTGTTAACGCTTCTCAAAGACAACTTTATTACTCTCCCTTAGCCAAAATAAAACAAAAATCATAAAAATAATCATGAAAATATTCATTTTTGTGTGCATCATCAAATCCATAAGTATTCCACTAATGAATGTTAAGCTTTAGAGTGTAAAAATCAACAAATTATTATATCTGGTATCATTCAAATAACAAGTGACAATAAGTTTCACCTTTGTCATGTCCCTTATAAATAATATTTATTTATATTATGTTGCACATAACTTTGTGACATTAGTATCTATATATGAGGGCTCATTTCAATTCATAGAGATGCTATCTTATGTACAACCATTCCTTTTCTAGAGTCAAAAATATAATTAATGTATAGCTCATGGTTGTCCTTACCTACACAATGGGAAGCAAGGGAAAAAAATTTTGAGACATGCATCCTTTCTTAAGATCTCCTCTCCTTATCTTTTATGCATCCTTGTTTGAAGATCTCCTTCCTTTTAGGAAAATAGGTGTCTATAGATAGGGATCATCTCCTTCTCTAATGTGCATCATTTTTGGAAGATCTCCTTCCCTTTGCAGACATAAGTGTCCTTAGAAATTTATTATCTCCCTCTCTTGTATGTATTTTTTGTTTATATATATCCTTCCCTTTGTGGAGATAGGTATCCTTGGACAAGGATCCTCCTATCTTTTTGTCTCTTTGATATTTATGCATCCTTAATAAGAATCCCTTTACACTTTTTGAAAGATATTATTTTACAATGATCTCTTCCTTGCATAAATATTTGTGTCCTTCCTAATGATTATCATCCCATCTTGGAACATGTGAATTATTGGAAAAGATATTTCCTTAATGTTTAAGGTGGTTTACCCTTGATATGGATCTGTATCATCATTACAATATCAACATAAAGGCATGCTAACATATTATGGGGAAATACAAGGCCTCATCATTTCTTGTAGTCTTCCATTGATTTTCCCCTGAAGTGGTGGTGTATTAAATAAACCCCCTAAGGTGTGGCTATCAATATATGTCTAGAAACTTGCATGACATATATAACCTTTATTTCAATCATCTAGCACATTGTGTCTTACTAGCTTGATCCCTTTGGAAAATATATTTAAACCCCCCAAAGTATTATTCAAATAGTATAATGAGGCTTGATATTTCAATATTTTTTTATCACTTTGTGCTTCCTGAGAAACTTAAAACAACTTGCTAGCATGATATTCATTGTTGATTACCTAGTATAGTATATATTGACCTAGTGTGATTGTTTTTTTGCACCACATGGATCATCATACATAACATAACTTATTGGATATTGGAATTCATTTCTTCTCCATGGACCCCTAGTAGAGATTATTGTATGCTCTTTATCTTTCTAGAAGACCACTTGTGCTCTTCCAATAGCATTCTAAGAATGACTATAATGCTTTAGAAAACCTTTACATCAAGGTCTCTCCACCTAGTTGACTTGGAGCCTTTTTTTTTCTTTAATAATAATGTTTTCTTTGTATATGTGTATATTTGAATGTTTTGTGTGGATTGATAGGATCATAAGCTTGGGATCTTTCTTCTCTCAATGAAGTGTCATCCTATTCATAGTTTGTATTTCTCTTAGCTAATATTTCTCTTTATCTCTAATTTATAATGACTATGATCATAAGTTCATACTCTTGATAAAGTGGGGGTTGAATGTCATATTATAAAATGTATTTATGAGTACAATTTCACACTCTATTTGGGCCCTTTCTTTAATGTACCTTTACCTTGGTCATTTCAAGCCTATTTGGGCTTTACCACATATGACTATTGCCATATGTCAAGGTTAAGACTAGATCCTATGTCTTGGACCCTCATACTTTGACATTACCCTTTTAGTCCCCATTTTTAATGATCTATAACACTTAGTGCCCTAGTCCCTCTGAATAGTTGTAAAATGGCATCACACCTATTCAAATGTTGTATGTATGTAAATGTGTGTGTGGGAAACATGAGATCCACTCCTAAATCCAAATTCCCAAAGGAGAGATCCAATTTGATCAACCAAAAGGTTAATGCACAATTGAATCAATCTATGGAGAATATGAAAGAGAGAGAGAGAGACCATATATTTCCTTATGGTAGAATTGAAGTGTTTAGAATTTGAAATAATTGAAATGCAAGTACCAATCTCAAATTAGGGCAAATCTGGAAAATGCCAAATTCTAATGTCTGTGTGTACTTTCGAGCAAATCTATAATCTTTTCTAGACTGGAAATGTTGAGATGGAGAAAACCCAGAAATCTTTTTCCAAGATGAGCTCACGTCGACTTTGACCCTCATAAAAGGTCAAAGGCTAGATTCTTTATTTGAAGGTTGATTCTAATTTTGTTCACAAATCTCAAAAGTTTGTTGAAAAGGGTATCCAAATCTGCTCTCAGATCCAAAATCCCGCACCTGTAACTACAAGAAAATGGGGGTTTTTGTTTGTATGGGGGGTTTTCCTTGGTCAAACCCCAATTTAGGAACTAACCTTGAAATTGAAATGAAATGTAGTATGCATAAACAAAGTAATTGGAACAAATCACCTCGCTTATGTTGAAGTCCTTGTAGAGGATTTGAATCCTCAAATCCACAAGTAGGAATGCTTCAATGGATGTAGAATTAATGTAGGATGTCTCCAATCAATGGCATTTGATCTTCATCACCAATCTTAAATTGATCTTTGCATAGGAGGAGGCTTGGATGAATGTAGAAGGATGGATCATCAAGGGGGCTCCAAAGAGATTGAATCCTTCAATGGCTAACAATGGATCTCCTTGATGGATGAATGCTTGAACACTTGAATTCTTTAAGTCTTGTTTAAATTCACTTGCTTTCACTTGAGAGCTTGAGAGAGAACTTGATTGCCAAAACTTGATGATGAGCTCACAAAACTTGATTGAGAAAATGAGAGAGGAAGGCCTCCTTTTATAGTGAACTAGGGCACAATCCTGTAGAGGGGCCACCTTGGAGAATTAAATCCCAATTAGGTCCTAAAATTTAGAAAATATACCTAGATTAAATGCAATTAGAGGATTTACCATTCCAAAACCCAAAATAGCGAACCTGGAGGTGGGAAAATAAATATCTCAGAAACCCAATACCCAGAAAGCAGGGAATTTGGAGATTTGAAAGAGGGGGGAAAAATCAAGGTTGGGACTGACCTAGTCATGTATGACCTCAATCCTGACCTAGTCAGGATCAACCTCAAATTTGACCCTAGGTCCAGATCCAGTCAAAACTAGGTCAGGAGATCCCGGGGATGCTCGGAGACCTAGAGATGATATCAAAATAGGACAGAATGCCAGGGATAGGCACAAAATCTTATGATGACTATGATGAAGGCTAGGAGGACCTATTTCTAAGTCCTACCTATAAAATAGAGCCATGGAAGAGGGAAATTAAGGAGAATCCTCAGGATCCTAACCCTAATTTCACCTAAAATGAAGCAGAAAAGAAGTGGAAAGTGGGGAGAAATCCAAATACATGCAAAGACCTGATCAAGGTGCTTAACATGACCCCAGACCACTTACTCAGAGGGCTAAACACTCTTATCATGGAAGTGCTTCCATTTTAAGATGATACATTAAGCCCCCACTTTAGGAAGAGTATGGACTCGATGCAAACTCTTGGTAAAGGAGATCAGAATGAAAAGATAATCTTATCGTAATCCAAGGGACAAAGAGAAACCTTAAGCCCCCAGGGACTCAAGTCTTTGTCAACTCCTAGATCACAATAAGAGAGACATCTCTAGAGAGAGAAAGAAGGTGTGATTACCTTGCCCAATGAGAACTTATGTCCCATTGTGAACCACACAAGGAAACAGTGCAATTGGAGAGATGGAATTGAACCGCCTAGTGAATGTGGCTACTCACTAGTCAACCCATCAAGGATTCATCCTTAGGAATATTCTATTCCATAAGAATAAAACCAAAAAACAAAAGAGATCAATCTTAAGGACACCTCTGACCTTAAGGGATCAAAATATATGTATATTTGAAATTGGAGGGATCAAGAGATCCTAAAATATAAATCCATGCATTAAGGATTAGTTACTAATCCAAAAAGGGTAAAAAGGTATTTTGAAAAATTTGTGCATATTGAAAAGTGCATGTGTGCAATAGGTGAGCAAAGTGTATGCCCCCACGTTAAAGTCATTTCTGACACTTTAACAGGAGCAATGGCTTTAACGAAAACATAAACAACTCCACTGATTACGTTTCCACATCGAGATGCCCCCAGACAAAGACAAATCAAGGGAAATATCATAGAAACATACATAGAACACGGAAGGGATCTACCTACCATGGGGTGCATATGATCATAAGATAATATATATATGATATTATTGCAAATGAATTGACATCATTCCCCAAAGAAAGTAGAACTACGATCACAAAGGAGGAAAGATCACATAAGATATACAAAGGAGAATCTTTTGGGACCATGACATGGAGACAAAAAAGAATTAGTGCTACCATATCTCGAATCCAAGCAGATTACACAAGGAAACATTTATGAACAATAGCACAATTACAAAATAACATTGAAAACACATAGAAGAATAGAGATACATATAGAAGAATTTGAACAATAGTTTCGATTCCTTTATCACCTTGTACCAACTGAGTAACAAGGATCATATAAAAGAATCTAACAAAATTTAGCAAACACGTTATGGGAGTGTAATACCCCAAAAATGGGCTATAGGTTCATTAACCTCCTACATCTTCAAATCGAACGAAATCAACATCAAAGTCCTAACCTAAGGCACATTGGCACATTATCGAATTTAATTGATTATCCTAAATTCTGCATCAGGGAATATTCTTAGAAATATTCCTAATTTATCATAATTATATTTAATTTAATAATTATTTGGCGATAAATCCTATTTATCCTAAAGTTGATTAATTGAATATGATGAATATTTAATTAATTAAGTTTAATTCTACCACTTAATTATTTAATTGAATTTAATTATATTTATTCCTAATTATTATTATTTAAATTTGACAATAAATCAAAATTCCTATCATTAATTGATTAAATTCTTATTTAATTAATTAAAGCAAGTTGTCATATTTAATGATGTTATTTTTTAATAAAGTTTGATTAACCCACAAATCAGTTATTTTTAAATTTAAAATCAGTTAAGTTGAAGATAAATCACTTTATTTGTTTAATTAATTCATATTAAATTATGCACAATCAAAAAAGAAGTCAACTAGAAATCAACAATCAACTTTAAATTTAAACTCAACATTCAATTGTGAGTTGAAAATTGAACTAAACTCTATTTGGAGTTAAAAAGTTGTTTTTGCATGATTTTGCATGTTTTTATGGATTAATTAATATTTAATTATTGTTGACTAAAAAATCAACTTGAGTTCATCAAGAGTGATTTATGGCTTTTCTCATGCACCTCCAAAGCCCTGGATTTCTATAAAATCAAGGCTCAGCTCTTCACAAATCATTTCATATTTTTACATCCTCATGCTGTCGAATTGGAGACTGAAGAATCATCTTTGCGAATCCAAGCTATTGTGAGATTATTCTTATTTTTTAGTATTGCGTATCATTTAGAATTCATCTTAGATCAATTCATTGCATATCAATTTCATCTTAGATTATAGATTCATATCATTTTTCATCATTATTGCATAGAAAATTTAAAAAAATAGATTAATTACATTGATTCATATCTAGAATTTGCATTCAAATCCTTCATTTAGGTGTCATCAAGGTCACTGATCTCGATCTAATCTAAGAATTCACACTCGCATCTACTAGAAGGCAGTAAATTGCCTGGTTAGTTTAGTTTTCCATTATTTGCATGATTTCAATTTTAGCTAACCTCTAATGTTTTACTAAAGTGTTGTGTTTACAGATTAGGTACAAAATTCACACACATTTTTGGCACCCACTGTGGGGCCCTGAAACGGGTTTCCAATTTAGTTCTATCAATTTCTATCTTTTCTTCTTGATTTCTAAGCCAAAACTGCGATTTTAAATTTTGTCTGTACAATTTTCGTATGAGTTTCTGACAAAAGTCATGTCAGACTATACCTACCATCGTATGATAGTCTATTGGATCGAGAATCATGCTAGACTGTACACACTGTCATTTGGAAGTTCAACTGTTGTATCATCATACACCCAGTGTCATATGAGCTTTTGGACTGTCGTCTAGAAGCAGACCCATTATTATATGAGTTTTGGCACCAGGTTTTCATTGTTGTTTCATTTTTTAGGGCAGTTTGTCATATTTGGTTTTTAGATTTTGACTAAGGACTAATCTTAACAATTGAAATTCTCTATTTTTTATTGACTCCTGCTGGTTTTGATTGGAAAAAGTGCAAGAATTGCTAAAAATAGGTAAAAATCTACTAAGCGCGTTGTGAGGAATTCAAGTAATCTTCTCAGTTGATAAGACTTCAATTTTGGATCTAAAACGAACATCTCATGTGTCTAGCTTGAGTGACTTTTATTGCTTTCCTATCACAGACTTCATTTGGGCTATAAAAATGAACATAGTTTGCTTTCAGCATCTTTGTTACACATAGTAATTAGGCCCCATGAACACTATTTGTGGATCTTGAGAGAGTGGGTTTCCAGTGAAACTCTTCTCAACAAAGGATCCCTTGTAGGTGGGGAGGATACTAAGGGAGTCTCATGTTACACTAGATCCATGTGTTTTCAACTTTTGATCGAGGCATTCTCTCTTCGGAGAGGTTGATATATCATAAGGGGTTGACGTCATAGATCTTTGTGAGATAATCTTGGTCTTAGCGTGTCAAATTAATATGTCTTCTTTGTTTGGGATAAAAGTGAAAAGGATAGGGGATTATGCTCTACTTCCTTTTTGGATAGTACCATAAACCCAAATCCTTGAATATGGAACCAGTCTCCATGTGGTATATCTTGTGAGTCACCTTTAGAGAGGGTTAACCGTAGTGGACATTCCCTTAATTGGGTCAACCATGTTGATGAAACCTCAAGCGGTAATAGCCATTTTTACCGTGGTAGTGACAACCACTATATAAATGTCATGTTGGAAGAAATCTCCACAGGTGTGGTCTCTTGTTGGGCTGTCAGATCTCCCTAGCAGATCCTGAAGATTAAGTTCTTGGACTGTGTCAAAACCCCGGTGCACCTGGATTAGAGTTCGCCCTCTTGGATCATAAAATTTGCAGAGTCAAACCATTACTAAAAACCCTAACGAGGCCAAATTTTCATTTTCTAGGACTATGTGCGTTAATGCAAAACTTTTTGGAACATACACAATTAGCACTTCTAAGGATTAGCACAAATAAGTCACTTCATTGTTCATGCACAAGATTGCTTTTGCTCTTGTTCATTGTTTTCAAACATGCTTGAAATCACTTTCTTACTATTTTGTGTGCTTTTTTATCTATCTGGTTACTGAAAATGAACAAATTTGTTACAATCCTTGAATCTGGACATTGAAATTTGCAAACAATCTAAAACTGAAAACCCTAAATTTGCAAAATTTGAAGTGAAATTCCTTTCTGGAGTCAAAAGTCATCTCAGGAGGTCAGAAAGTCATACGAGTTTTTATCAAATGTCATTTCATTACTGCCCAACTGTCGTATGGTAAAGAACCCAGTGTCGTACAAGTCTTTCTGCCAATCAAATTCAAAAAAGTCAAATCCTGCTAGCAACTGTCATGCGAGTTTTGCAACTATCGTACGAGCTTTTCAATTGTCATTTCATAGCATACCCACTGTCATATGAGTCTGCAGAGTGTCGTTTGGGAAAATTTTGAAAGTTGTCAGAAAATTGTCAGAATTGCCAGATACTTAGCTTTTTCAGCCTATTTCTAGAATCTGTCGAATAAATCACTGTGTCAAGAATAGAGAAGCAACTACTAAGAATCCAATAATTTTCCTAAAGTGGCCTTTTGAATCCAATCCAGCCTTCTATTTAATCAATTTGAGTCTTTATCATCTTGTGTCAAAACCTTGTCATAACTATCAATCTTCAATCAATCCTAAAAAATGACTAAGTGTTGTGATATCTTGTCTGCTATCTTTTGGGCACCTACCCATACATCCAGGGCACAGTATCCCTCATCTAAGTCATATCTATACTTCAATCAATCAAACCTTGACAAGGTTACGTCATCTAACATCTTGATTCAATTCATTCTTCAGTTGTTTTCATCTTATTCTTTTGCTTCACCCAAGGTTAATGGTGGAAACTAGAGCTTCCTCCCACAAGAAATCTAGGGAAATATCTCATACTTTACCTTTGACTCACATAGGTCCAACATTTGAGCAACTCCATGATTCTAGTCTTTATGAAGACGACGGTGCTGGCAACCTTCGATTAAAAACTGGTTACATTCCTCCTTCATCAACTCACAGAGGTACCCAACAAACCCCACATTAATCTATTCCAGGGAGTCCACAAACTCCTACCATGTCTCAAGAAAGGACAAACTTTGGCTCTCAAAGAGCTCAATCTCAACATGGTGTAGATCAGGAACCCACACCTAAAGAAATTGCTCAATATCAAAATGATGATAACTTCAAACGAATGATGAAGCATTTCTTGAAAGAAGATAGAGAGGCATACTTTTTACAATTAGCTCATCAAGGAGCTAAACTTCCTCCCAACTTTAATGTTGAAGATATCATTATGCATGAGGAAGAAACTCCACTCACAGCTATGATGAAACAAATGCATGCCATGCAAGTCAAACTTAACAACCTTGAAAAAGAAAAGGAACCCAGGGAGTTCTCCATGGAGGCCCTATGTCCTTTTCCATTTGACAAAGACTTGTACATGCCACCATTCCCAAAAAGAGTGGAGATGCCTAAGTATGATAAGTATGATGGACACTCAAATCCTCAAGATCATGTCAGAGAATTTTGTACACAATCTATGGAGTTCATGCATGAACCAACCTATCTAATGCATCTCTTCCCTTAATCTCTATGGGGAGCAGCCATCCACTGGTTCTCTAGATTGCCTTCTATTATCAAAACTTTTGAGGAGTTGATCAAACTATTTTATCAGCAATACTCCTATAATATTCAACATCCAGTCACCATGATTGATATCTGTAATCTCAAGCAATATCCAGGGGAACCATTCCTAACATTTCTCAAGAGATGGAGGAAGAAGTTTTCTCTATATGCCAAACCTATTCCAGAAATAGAAAAATTGGAAATCTTCATCAATAACCTTGTTCTAGAAATCAATTATCCTCTACAAATGCAAGATCATACATCTTTTGATAAGATGGTGGACAATGCTATCAAAATCAAAAAATTTCTTGTGAAAAAAGGATAAATCACACTTCAAAAAGACAAGTACAAATCAGGGTCCAGCTCTAAAGACAAGAACAAAAACTAGAACAAGAATAAAGGCATCATCACAAATGGTGTTGTTAACACTATATGTGCCCCATCAAAGGCACTAGCCTACAACCTAACTCTTGGTTCCCAAGCCATTAAAGCTTTAGAACAAAAGTCATCTGAACCATTCCAAAAGAAGCCAGAATACAAACCTTGGGATAAAAAGTGAAAGTTCACTCCTCTTGGAGAATCTTTAGAATTAGCTGTGAGAACTCTACTAGCTGATAACATCATCACTTTGCCAGCAATTTGACAATCTGATCTAGACCCTAAGCCACATTGGTGGAAAGAAAATGAATTCTGTGATTTCCATCGAGGTAAAGGTCACAAAACTAATCACTGCTTACGATTGAAACACACCGTTCAAGATCTGATCAATAGTGGGGACATCACAATTGACAATCGTAAGAGAAATAATGATCATACAGCATTTACAGAACCATTTCCACAACATGGTCAAGGAGTTTCAACTTCTCAGCCTAATATGGGGGCAAAACTCAATTATGCCTACCCTGGAAATAATGTTGTCATCAATATGGTTGAACCATGTCTCTCTGAAAGTTGCAATGTCATCATAGTTGTACGAAGAGAAAGAGATCATTCCTCAGCTAATGCAATTACTAGATCACAAGCTCAAACACATCTGAAAGGACAAATCCTAGATTCATCTAATGTCCCTAAGATACCCTTCAATCTTTCATCTTCTTCCAAATAGAAGTCTGCTTCCAAATCTTCCAATCCAAAGGATACAAGGCCTACATCTTATAGCATTGTTCAACAACTCCAGCACACTAATGCCAAAATCTCCATGTTTGAGTTGCTACAAATATCTCCAGCTCACAGAACCATACTAGACAAAGCTTTGCTTGGTTCCAATGTTCCTGATGACCTTGATTTAGACAGGTTCTAGACTATGGTTGGACATCTTACATCTCCACAATATATCTCCTTTTCAGAGGAAGATGACAACTCCTTGAGTCACCTGCATAATCAGCCTTTGCATATAGAAGTCTTGATCCAAAACCGTAGAGTCAAACATGTGTTAATAGATGGAGGTGTGGGCCTAAACATTTATTCTTACAGCTTGATCACACAATTGGGATTTTTAGAATTGGCTATTGATCCTAGAAAGAAAATAACTATCAAAGCCTATGATGAACAAGAAAGATCTTCTAAAGGCACCATTTTCTTACCTATCAGAGCAGGTCCAGTTATCAGAGATACTATATGTCAAGTTCTTGATCTACCTTTGGCTTACAACATCCTCCTAGGGAGACCATGGATACATGAAATGCAAGCTATTCCTTCTACATACCATCAATGTTTAAAGTTTCCTTATGAAGGAGTAGAGGTTACTATCCCCACAGATCTGAATACAACTTGCAATACATTGAAGGAAAGTGCAGATAAGCTTGTGCCTAATAATAGAGAATCTTCCATTGAATCAACTAAAGAGGCATCCACATCTAAAATGGAAGATCTTGCAAAAGAGGTTAATATCAAAGAAAATAGTATGGGAGAATATACTATGGAGCCAGTCTTATCTTTGACATCTCTCCCTAACTCACCTAAGTCTTATGGACAATCTTTGAAACAATCCAAGCCCGAACCTAAGGAACCTCTTGAAGCATATAAAAAGAATTTTGTAATAGAACAAGTATCCAAGCAAGAGTTTGAAGAGGATGAAGTTGTGCTATCATGGCTATACAAAGATGAACCCGAATCCCCAGTTGTCCAAACTTGTGATTCTACAGTATCCAAAGATTCTTCTAAGTCATATGGCCCAGGAGATAAATTAATAGCTAAGATTGGATATTCAGGTAAAGGACCTCTAGGAGTCCAAGGAAAAGGTCTTGAGGTACCTCTCCCACATACTGGTAGAGAAAATAAAGACAAAGTTGGCTTAGGATTTGAAAAGAAACCCTTCCACCTCAAAGGTAATTATTCTCATGTCATAGAGAAAATCACACCAGGAGAACCTCTTCTTAAGAAAGAAGAAACAGAACCATCAGATGGTGATTCAGACATCTCAGAACTCATCCCCTATGAAAAATTTCCTAAGGAGATCAAAGACCTTCTTGATGATAAAGATGATCCAATCAAAAGAATTAATGTAGTAGAAACACAAGAACCTACTATCAATCAAGAGATAGTTGCAACACAAGAAATAGCTAATCTCAAAAATAATCAAGAAGAGGGAAGTGGTAGTGATTCTAAGATAGATTCCCATGAGTATGAATTCAAATCAGAATCTGAGGGTAACCCTTCTTGGGGTATTCACCCTGACTTTACTCATGTTCTAAGATTTCCTAGAGATCCTGAATCAGAAGCTAAATCAAATGACTATGAATGGGGAGCCATTCCAAAACCAAATGAGATTATTACAGAGAAACATGTTGATGTTATTCACCAATATGCACCTGAACCCAATGTAATTCTAGAGCGAAATGATGAACCTATCGAGTCTAATCCACCTATGGCGGAATTGGACTCCCATAATGACATTGAGCCTATTCATGAATTGAATGTCTTAAGTTTTAATATCACCTTTGAACTCAAGGGTCATGTTAGGACCAATAATGATAGATCCATATCTGTAAACACCATATCCCAAGACTTTCCCACTTTGACTATCCAACGTCCTGACCTTATTGACCAAACTTCCACAAATCTGAGCCATGGTGTTTACACCTTTCCCAATGACTATGCCCTTGCTTGTTATCTCAATGCAATTGAGCCTATGAGGACTTCCATTAGTGAATTGAGCATCTGCATGACCGAGTCGGACATCAAGTATCTTAGTCAAAAGAATAAAAATAAAAAGAAAAAGAGTTCTGAGGGTGAAAACCACTTTGTGGCAGTCTCAGAACCTACAAAAGTAAACATAAAAGATGTATTCAAAGGTGAAAACCTCTATGAGGTGCCTAAGGATGAGATATTTGATGTCCTTTTGAGTCATTTATAGGACAGATCTCCAGTTCTAATTGAGCCCACTCAATCCATCAATTTGGGAACAATAGAAGAACCACAATTGGTACATGTAGCACAATCATTATCAGAAGAAGAGAAGCAAAAATTTACAACATTCCTAACAAAGAAGAAGATCAACTTTGCATGGAGATATTCAGATATTCCAGGATTGGATCCTAATCTTATAATGCATCATTTATCTATAGCTCCAAATGTCAAACCTGTTAAACAAAAGTTGAGAAAGATGCATCCTCATGTTGCACTCTTGGTAAAAGCTAAATTAGAGAAACTCCTGAAAGCCAGATTCATCCGAGTTATTGACTATGTAGAGCAGATCTCTAATATTGTACCTATTTCTAAACCAGATGGTTCAATCAGAGTGTGCACATACTTTAGAGATGTGAATAGAGCGTACCCTAAGGATGATTTTCCACTACCTAACATTGATATGATAGTGGACATGACTGCGGGTTTTGAGATGTATTCCTTAATGGATGGTTTCTTTGGATATAACCAAATAAAAATTGCTCTAGAGGATCAAGAGAAAACTACTTTCACATGTGCATGGGGTACCTTCTGTTGGAATGTCATGCCATTTGGGCTTAAAAATGCAAGTGCTACATATCAAAGAGCAATGACATCTATTTTCCATGACATGATGCATCAAACTACGGAAGATTATGTTGATGATACTTTAGAAAAATCTATGATTAGAACTAAACATCTAAAGGACTTGAGCATGATCCTCGACAGAATGGAAAAGTTTAGTCTCTGACTAAATCCTAAGAAATGTGCTTTTGGTGTCACTTCTGGAAAGCTCTTATGATACATAGTTTCAAAGAAGGGCATTGAGGTTGATCCAGGTAAAGTAAAGGCTATAATGGAAATGCAACCTCCAAAGAATATTAGTCAAATGAGGATGTTGCAAGGAAGAGTTCAATCTATCAGAAGATTTATATCACAGCTAGCCGACATATCATAACCTTTTACAAAAACATTACATAAGGGTGTGACCTTTGCATGGAATGAAGAATGTGAGAACAACTTTAACCATATCAAGAAGTATCTATCAAATCTACCTATCTTGATGCCTCCTATTCATGGGAAGCCTTTGATCTTATATGTCTCCGCTACAGATACATCACTGGGGGCATTGCTAGCACAACATGACGAAAACAAAAAGGAAAGAGCTATATAATATATCAGTAGAACATTGGTTGCATATGAGAAGAACTATTCAATGATTGAGAAAGCTTGTCAAGCTATGATCTTTGCATCACAAAAACTGAGACATTACATGTTAGCTCATACCACACATTTGGTAGCTAAAATTGATCCACTCAAGTACCTACTAAGCAAAGCTGCCCTCACAGGTAGATTAGCTAAATGGGTTATGCTCTTAAGTGAATTTGATATTAAATATATGGAAAGAAAAGCTATAAAAGGATAGGTTATTGCTGATCAATTAGCAGATGCACCTATGATTGATGATACACCAATGCAAATGGAATTTCTAGATTCCTCTATCATGACTCTTTCTTCTAGAGAATGGCAATTATTCTTTGATGGCTCCTACACACAAAATGGATCTGGAGCAGGCATATTGTTCATAACTCCTCAAGGATACTCGATCCCAAAAGCATTCAGATTAAAGTTCCCTTGCACAAACAATATTGTAGAATATGAAGCCCTTTTGAATGGTATGAAAATAGCAATTCAATGGAGAGTAACAGAGCTACACATTCATGGAGACTCTCAACTTTTTAGTCATCAAGTCAATGATGTGTACCAAACTAAAGATGAAAAGCTCATTCCTTACAAGATAATGGTAGATGATTTAAAGAAGTATTTCATATCTATCACATTTGAGCAAATTCCTAGAATGGAGATTAAGGTTGTTGATGTAATGGCAACGTTATCTACTATGTTACAATAGCTTGAACATGAGCTACGATACGAGTTCCCAGTGGAAGGACTATCTTATCTTGCATATGACTCCCTTAAAACCCGCATGATTTGCACTATTGTAGGTCATGATTCATCTAGATACAAAAACCTATATTCCTATCTCCAAGACCAAATCATTCCCGATACCTTCAACCGCCATGAGAAGAGATACCTTATTCGTAGTGCCTCCTGATATGTCATCATTGGTCATGATCTGTACAAACAAGGTTTAGATGGTACACTACTTAGATGTTTAGAACGGGAAGAGTTTCAACGTGCATTAGAGGAAGTCCATGATGGTATTTGTGGGTCACACTCAAACAGTTTAACACTAGCTTGAAAACTTATTAGGGTTGGGTACTATTGGCCTGAAATGGAGAAAGAGTCTATCAAGTTTGCTAAGAACTGTCAAAAATGCCAAGTGCATGGCAACTTATTCATGCTCCAAGGAGAGATCTAATTCCCTTTACTACACAATGGCCTTTTCACCAATGGGCTTTTGATCTTGTAGGGTCCATTCATCCTCATTCTTCTAATGGACATACCCATATAATCACAGCTATAGATTATTTTACAAAATGGGTAGAAGCAGTCCCTTTGACACAAGCAACTAGAAAGAAAATATCTATGTTCATATTGAACTATATCATATGCAGATATGGGATACCTCATTCCATAATCACAGATAACGATGGGAAATTCAAGAATAAAGACCTAGATGATCTATGTGCCAAATTCAAGATCACATAAAATTTCTCTTCTATATACTATCCTCAAGGGAATGGACAAGCAGAGGCCTCTAATAAGAATCTGTTGAAAATCTTGCATCGAACAGTTAATAAAATAGGAAGAGACTGGCATCTCATGATCAATCTAGCTCTCTGGGCCTACATAACAAGTATCAGAATGCCTACTAGGGCTACACCATTCACTTTAGTTTATGGGTCTGAAGCGGTACTGCCTATTGAGGTTGAAATCCCATCACTAAGAATCAGAATGCATGGTCTAGTAACTGATGATGACTACAGAGTGTCTAGGTTGCAAGAACTTGAACTACTAGATGAGCGTAGACAAGTAGCATATGATCATCTCAGAGTATATTAGAAGAGAATATCTAGAGGTTACAACAAGAAAGTCAAACACAGAGAATTCCAGGTTGGTGAGCTATTCTTGAGAGAGAATCCAAAAAATCAATCACATCAAGAACACAAGGGGAAGTTTGAACCCAACTGGCTGGGTCCCTTTGTTATCACTACTACTTTTGGCTCTGGTTCCTATCAACTCTCAACGACTGAAGGAGAATAGCTCTGACAACCAATCAACATTCTCCATCTGAAGAAATTCTATGCCTAAGGCATTCAGTCTATGGTAAAATGTCCTAAAAAAATCTTAAAAATTGGAAAAACTCCTGAAAAAATGAACATCTTGGTGAAAACCTAGCAATAGACACCTTGATGATTTACAAAAAAATCAAAAAATATCAAAAATACAAAAAAATGAGAAAAAGAAAAAGTGCCTTGGTGAAAACCTGGAAACAAGTGCCTTGGTAGCAAAAATAGAATCTCTACCAAGATGGTGAAAACCCAGAAAATGGGCGCCACTTGTTTCAAAATGCTCCATCTATCAGCGCAATCTTGGTCTTTCCCAGCTTTTAGTCTTGCTTTATTTTGTACATATCTCCCAGTTTGTTTCTGCATTCCTGTTATTCAATAAGTCAGTTTGTACACCAATCAGCTCAAGCGTCTGTATCCTATCAATGCTTAAAACTTGGGGACAATCAATGTCATATCATATGGTCTCCCATGTATCTAAGGCGTGTCATATCTAGTCAGAATCCTTTGAAGCTTCATTTGAGTCATTCAATCAGTCTCATCTCTAGAAAGGATTTTACATCTACAACAACGCAATCAAACATCAAACACAAACTGAAAACAATCTATGCTTTTTACATGCTTCTATCTCCTTGTATGCTTACTGATTCACATTGAGATTTTTGCACATTATGTCCTTTTGAGCTCTTCGATGATGTCCTTTATAGGATTTAGAGAGTGATGACTAGGGGCATAATCTTTTATTTTTCTTCTACTTGTATGTGAAAATCTAACAACTTTGGAAATTCTGGATTGAAATGGTGTCTGACTGTAAGAGCCTCTATCTCGAATTGGATGGCCATGCGTACCTCAACCATTGATACCTAGAAAATTCAAGGAAGTTTGATCTAACTATTGTCTTTTTGAGTGAGTTCTTTCTCCTACTATGAAACGCGATCTTGCCTAAGTATGTGAATGATAAAGGGTCACTACGGGTAATTCACATTGGATTTAGAATGATCTCTTGACTGTTTGATGTGTTTGTAATGCAATGTGTATTCAGGTCATCATGACGTTTATATTTTGATGCTTATACAAATTGCTATATCAAAATGGACATGATATTCAGGTCATCCTGGTGCTTGTGCCTTGGTGCTTATATCTAATCTGACATTCTGAAAACAAAATCAATATTCATATATCCATGGTTGTTGACCAGTGGGTATTGTATTGATTCTTGCACATACAAATTGATATTCATATGTTTATGGTTTCATAGCTAGTGGGCATTGTATTGATTTATCCGGTTACCTAAAACTTCAATGATGATAACAAATCAACATATGATCAGTGACTAGGTCCTAGGTCTTAGGTTGCATGTCTCTTTGCATTTTTGCATGTTTGCATGATCTCACAATGGCTAAATGAATTTCAATGCTTAAACAATTCTCCACTTGTCTCTTCAAAATCTAATAAGAGATGAATCTTACACGAAAGTCCATCCAATGAAATAGCAATTAGAATCCTTTTTTGGGATCAAAATCAAAATCTAAGATCATTCATATTATTAACTACTTGCATAATCGACCTCCAAACATCAAAGAAATCCAATATTCAACTTAACTGATTATCTTACATCAAACTATCAAAATTTCAACTTGGTTAACCATGGTCAACTCATGGTTTCACCTAGTCAAACTTGGTCTCTAGGACCTCCAAACGATGCAGAATGCATTTTCGAATGTGTATAACCACTTTTCAAATCAATTAACATGCTTCTAAACCATTCAACGCTAACTTTTCTTGTCAAATTTCAATTTTTATCCCAAAGGGGGCATGGTATTGCACATCATTCAAAGTCTATAATCTAAATCTAAAATCATATCTTTCCTTAGTAATCAAGACAACAACCATGTCTAGTTGTTGATTCATCAAAAGTCCTCATCGCTCAGGGCAAATCTATCATCGCTTGGGGCATATCAAATTCATCAAGATCCATATCAATCTGATATTCTCCTAATCTTGTAAACTATATCAATTTTTTGTAACCATCAGTTCATTAGTGTTATTTCCTTGGTTCTTCGGTAACTGAAGGGTTCAGATGTGATACCTATGTGATTCTTCTAAGGACAATCCAGTCTAGAATCAGTCACTCACTTCTTCGCAATCATAAAGTTCAGAATCAGGTGTTTTGATGCTTTTGTTTCATTGGTTCATCATTGTTATAGTGAACATTATCTTTGGTCATTCGGTACCTATTATCTTCATATCAAACTTCAATCATCTTCTGCTTCATATCAATATCAATTTCAAATATCAGTTTCATATCTTTATCATACACAGACTGTCTTTGAACCACTGCACTTCGCACAGTAATTCAAAGAGGGGCAAAATGTAATACCCCAAAAATGGGCTATAGGTTCATTAACCTCTTATATCTACACATCGAATGAAATCAACATCAAATTCCTAACCAAAGGCACATCTAAACATCATCGAATCCTAATTAATTATCTCAAATTCTCCATCGGGAAATATTTCGAGTAATATTTCTATTTATCTTAATTATCTTTAATTTAATGATTATTTGGCGATAAATCCTATTTATCCTAAAGTTTGATTAATTGAATATTCTCAATATTTAATTAATTAGATTTAATACTACCACTTAATTATTTAATTGAATTTAATTATATTTATTTCAAATTATTATTATTTAAATTTGACAATAAATCAAAATTCCTATCATTAATTGATTAAATTCTTATTTAATTAATTAAAGCAAGTTGTCATATTTAATAATATTGTTTTTGAATAAAAGTTTGAAAAATGATTGATTAACCCATAAATCAATTGTTTTATTTTTCAAAATCAGTTAAGTTGGAAATAAATCACTTTATTATTAAATTAATTCATAAATAAAACATGCACAATCAAGAAAAGCGGACAACTATCAATTATCAATTAAATCTAAACTCTATTTTGAGTTAAACTTTGCTTTTGCATGTTTTTGTGAGTTAATTATTCTTTATTTTCAGATAACTCAAAAATCAAGTTGAGTTTATTTGAGTAATTTATGGCTTTCTTTCATGCACCTCCAAAGCCCTAGATTTCTATAAATTAAGGCTTCAACTCATTCCAAATCATCTCATATTTTTACATCCTCACGCTGTCAAATTGGAGACTGAAGAATCATCTTTGCGAATCCAAGCTATTGTGAGATCATTCTTGTTTTTTAGTATTGTGTATCATTTAGAATTCATCTTAGATCAATTCATTGCATATCAATTTCATCTTAGATTCTAGATTCATATCATTTTTCATCATTATTGCATAGAAAATATAAAAAAATAGATTAATTGCATTGATTCATATCTAGATTTTGCATTCAAATCCTTCATTTAGGTGTCATCAAGGTCACTGATCTCGAATAACAATCTGAGAACATCATACTCGCACCTATTAGAAGGCAGTAAATCACCTGGTTAGTTTAGCTTTCATTTATTGCATGATTTCATTTTCAACTAACCTCTAATGTTTTACTGAAGTGTTGTGTTTACAGATCAGGTACAAAATTCACACACACATTTCTTCTATATCCATGGTTCTTAATCAATATTCATATATCCATGGTTGTTGACCAGTCGGTGTTGTATTGATTCTTGCGCATACAAATTGATATTCATATGTCTATGGTTTCATAGCTAGTGGGCATTGTATTGATTTATCCGGTTACCTAAAAGTTCAATGATGATAACAAATCGACATATGATCAATGACTAGGTCCTAGGTCTTAGGTTGCATTTCATTCTGCATGTCTCTTTGCATTTTTGCATGTTTGCATGATCTTACAATGGCTAAACGAACTTCATTGCTTAAACAATTCTCCACTTGTCTCTTCAAAATCTAACAAGAGCTGAATCTTACACGAAGGTCCATCCAATGAAATAGTAAGTAGAATCCTTTTCTAGGATCAAAATCAAAATCTGAGACCATTCATATTATTAACTACTTGCATAATCGACCTTCAAACATCAAAGAAATCCAGTATTCAACTTAACTGATTATCTTACATCAAACTATCAAAATTTCAACTTGGTTAACCATGGTCAACTCATGGTTTCACCTAGTCAAACTTGGTCTCCAGGACCTCCAAACGATGCAGAATGCATTTTCAAACATGTATAACCACTTTTCAAATCAATTAACATGCTTCTAAACTATTCAACGCTGACTTTTCTTGTTAGATTTCAATTTTAATCCCGAAGGGGGCATGGTATTGCACATCATTCAAAGTCTATAATCTAAAGTTGAAATCATATCTTTCCTCAGTAATCAAGACAACAACCACGTCTAGTTACTGATTCATCAAAAAGATCTCATCGCTTGGGGTAAATCAATCATTGCTCGGGGCATATTAGATTCATCGAGATCCATATCAATCTGGTATTCTCCTAATCTTGTAAATTGTATCAGTTTTTGTAACTATCGGTTCAATTGTGTTATTTCCTTGGTTCTTCATAAACTAAAGGGTTCGAATGTGATAGCAATGTGATTCAATACAAGGACAATCAGGTCTGGAATCGGTCACTCACTTCTTTGCAATCATAAGGTTCAGAATCAGGCATTTTGACACTTTTTCGCAATCATTGGTTCATTTGTTGTTATAGTTAACATTATCTTTGGTCACTCGGGACCTATTATCTTCAAATATTTCAATCAGTTTTTGTCTCATATGAATTTCAATTTCAAACATCAGTTTCAATATCATACACAGACTGTCTTTGAAACACTGGGCTTCACACAGTAATTCAAAGAGGGGCAAAATGTAATACCCCAAAAATGGGCTATAGGTTCATTAACCTCCTACATCTTCAAATCGAACGAAATCAACATCAAAGTCCTAACCTAAGGCACATCGGCACATTATCGAATTTAATTGATTATCCTAAATTCTGCATCGGGGAATATTCTTAGAAATATTCCTAATTTATCATAATTATCTTTAATTTAATAATTATTTGGCAATAAATCTTATTTATCCTAAAGTTGATTAATTGAATATGATGAATATGTAATTAATTAAGTTTAATTCTACCACTTAATTATTTAATTGAATTTAATTATATTTATTCCTAATTATTATTATTTAAATTTGACAATAAATCAAAATTCCTATCATTAATTGATTAAATTCTTATTTAATTAATTAAAGTAAGTTGTCATATTTAATGATATTATTTTTGAATAAAGTTTGATTAAAATAATTGATTAACCCACAAATTAGTTATTTTTAAATTTAAAATCAGTTAAGTTGAAGATAAATCACTTTATTTATTTAATTAATTCATATTAAATTATGCACAATCAAAAAAGAAGTCAACTAGAAATCAACAATCAACTTTAAATTTAAACTCAACATTCAATTGTGAGTTGAAAATTGAACTAAACTCTATTTGGAGTTAAAAAGTTGTTTTTGCATGATTTTGCATGTTTTTATGGATTAATTAATATTTAATTATTGTTGACTCAAAAATCAACTTGAGTTCATCAAGAGTGATTTATGGCTTTTCTCATGCACCTCCAAAGCCCTGGATTTCTATAAAATCAAGGTTCAGCTCTTCACAAATCATCTCATATTTTTACATCCTCACGCTGTCGAATTGGAGACTGAAGAATCATCTTTGCGAATCCAAGCTATTGTGAGATTATTCTTGTTTTTTAGTATTGCGTATCATTTAGAATTCATCTTAGATCAATTCATTGCATATCAATTTCATCTTAGATTCTAGATTCATATCATTTTTCATCATTATTGCATAGAAAATTTAAAAAAATAGATTAATTGCATTTATTCATATCTAGATTTTGCATTCAAATCCTTCATTTAGGTGTTGTCAAGGTCACTGATCTTGATCTAATCTGAGAATTCACACTCGCATCTACTAGAAGGCAGTAAATCGCCTGGTTAGTTTAGTTTTCCATTATTTGCACGATTTTGATTTTAGCTAGCCTCTAATGTTTTACTAAAGTGTTGTGTCTATAGATTAGGTACAAAATTCACACACAGAGGGAGAAACACAGTACAGCAGGAAAACACATAAAAAAACTACCACAAAGGACAAGCCGATCAAGCATGCCACCTACTCTCCCCATCTTGTTGTATATCATTTAGGGAAGGTGGGTAACTCACAAGAGGGACTATATCCAACATAGTAGGAATGATAGCCAGTTCCAAACAAGGATCCTCTTGAGAATCACAATGTTCAACACTAGGTGTAAGAGTTAATTGTGATGAAATTATATTAGGTAAATCAATGTCAATGTCAATAGTCTCATATTCTTCATTAACATCATCAGTATCATCAAGAGTATCTTCTTCATCCAAATTAATCAAAATAGGATCTAAGATGAATAGAATCATCATAATCATGCATGTGAACATCATTATTAGTAACAACCTCTTCTAACACATCATGCATAGGTTTATCCAAGGAAGGTAGAGATCCTTGAAGAATAGAATTACGAGCTTTAGCATGAGCATGACACTTTTTACAATGTTCATTAGCAGATCGATTATGTTTTGATTTATTTGAAATAGGTTGAGAACTAGGAAGAACAATCATATAATCCTTCATAGGTTCTTTAGGAAGATCAATAGAATTATTAACAATAGGAGAGATAATCATAGGATCTTTGATAGGTTCAGTAGAAGGAACTTGATTAATAGAACTAGAAGTCATAGGTAAAGGAGGTATATAAGGTGTAGGTAAAAGACCACGATTAAGATCTATGGGAAGTATGCTTAATTCAATAATCTTACAATGTTTATAGGCTTGATATGATTGAAAAATATTATCAGGTCGAGGAGGACATGAATTAGGTAATGAAGGCCAAAAGAAATCAAGAGCAGCACAATCTCTAGGCCTAGAAGGTTGATATAAACCATGATTAATCATCTTCAATTCTTCATCATGAATGAATTTAAGACACTTATGGATAGGTGAAGCAACAACATGCATGGCAATCAACCAAGGCAAACCTAGCTTAACTTGAAATTGATCAAAAGTAGGAACAACAACAAAGGTAGTGTTCATAATTTTTCCACAAAGTTCAACCGGTAAAGTAATAGAACCAAATGATGGATAAAGAAAACCATTACAAGTTTGAATCAACACATCCGATGTATCATAAGAATCACGTTGTAAGCTTTTCATAAAAAGATTTTCTTTAGTAATAACATTGACTAAGGATGTAGTATCAACAAGACAACCACAAGTAGGTATCTGAGAAATCCTAGCAGCAATGTAAAGGGGACCATCAGGAGCTTTAATAGTCTCAGAGTCATCAAAGGTAATCAAAAGTTCCTGAGGTCTTTTATTCTTAGGTTTTTGTCGAGGTTTAGGTTGAATTTTTAGTTTAGGTTTAGGTTTTGGTCGAGGTTGAGATTGAACTTGAGATTGAATCTGAGGTTGAGGTTGAGGTTGAGGTGGAGATATAGATTGACCAAGATGCTCCACTTGATTAACAACATGATTGAGATCATCCATCTTTGAATCATACACAATTTCCATAGTAGATGGCTGAACAATTGTATTAGTATCATGCATAGGTCAAGGATTCGTATAAATTTGGAGGTTTTGATTATGAGGAGAGACAAATTTGTTCCCACTACCATCAAGATTATCAACAGATAAAGCCGTAGAATTAATTAAGTCTTGAATCTTATGTTTTAAAGAATAACACCTCTCAGTATTATGACCATTTTGACAGTGATATTGACAAAAAGCATTTTGATCAAAAGATTTAGATGCAATTGTAACAGGTAAAAGAGGTCGAATAGGAGGTAAAGTAATCATATTAGCAGCTAACAACCTATTCATGATAGCATGTAAAGATTTAGAAAGAGGAGTAAACGTATGATTTAATCGAAAAGCAGTGGATGCAGAAGTGGCATTGTGAGATGCAACAACAACTTTATCAGCAATTGCATTTGTTTGTTGTTTATCTTGACATATTTGTTGAATTTTTGAAATTTTTTTGGATTAGGAGCAGCATCACTCTTATCAACTAGAACATGAGCCATTGGAGTTGTGCTCTCAAATTGACTCACTAGTAATTGATAATGATGAAGCGTTGCACACAGTTGTTGAAAAGAGGTAAATTCAGTAAGCAGAATCTTATCTCTAATATCCTTTTGAAAATTTGAAATAAACATACATTGAATATCAATATCAGGAACAAGATAGGAAATCTGAGCATACAAATGCTTAAATCTACCAATAAATTCAGTTAAGTTTTCTTTAGCACTCTGTTTACAATGCATCAAATAAGTCAAAGACACTTGTGGGCCAATGTTGTTTTGAAATTGTTGAATAAAGGCATTAGCAAGTTGTGGAAATGAATCAATGGAATAAGGAAGCAAGGAAGAATACCATTGTAAGGCCTTGTCACAGAAGGTTCTAGCAAATAGTTTGGCTAAAATCCTATGGTCATGAGCATAATCACTACAAAGGATTTGGAATGTTTTAACATGATGAATAGGATCTCCTTTTCTGTTATAAGTCTCAAGATGAGGCATCTCACCTTGCTAAGGAATAGGAGTACGAATAATGTCTCGGGACAAGGGACTTCCCATGTCACATGTAGGAATACTAAACTTTTTTTTGGGTTAAGGAAGCAATTTGTTGTTGTAAGGATAACACAGTCTGAGCCAAACTAATGATTATTGAATCATTAGAGGAAATAGGAGTAGTAGCAACATTAGACACACTAGGTAAAGTGTAAGAAGCTGCAAGAATAGAAGACACAACTAGAGGAACACTAGGAACTACATTTGGAAGAGGATTGGAATAAGTGAAAGGAACATTATGATATGAAGGTTGTGATGTAGGAAATGACACAGGAGGAACACTCATAGGAACAGAGGGAACTATCACAGTCACCAAAGAAGGAGTATAGGTAGGAATACTATGTAAAGGATTAGGAGGTTCAACATTAGTGATAGGAGGAATCAACCCTAAATCTTGAGCTTCTTGAATTAAAGGTTTAACATTTGAATGCATGAGGTGATTAATACCACGCAAGAGGTTAACACCTTGATCACTATCACGGAGAACTTTCTTAAGAGTTTTTATATCTTGAATGGAATCTTGATTATGGTTCTCTTGAATAAGTCAATTACCCATTTTATCAAGTTTAGTGGAAAGTTTTTGTACTTGTTTAGGAGGAACTCTTAAAGCGTCTTCCTCATCATGAGATGACTGAGAAGAGTTTTGCTCCATAGTAGGATTGGAATCATGAAGAATCAAGTTATCATCTGGGATCCTAAGGAAAGGAGAGGAAGATTCAGGATCAAAGGCACCCATGAGTCTACGACTTCTTCTAACTGGAATATTATAAGTAGGACTAGTGCTAGTAAAGCTCATAAACCAATGTAATGCAAATGAACTAAACTAAGAACACATAAAGCATGAATATTTTTGTATTTTTGAAATCTAATTAGCATGCAAGATCTAACACAAAGGAAAAATCTAATACTAACAAGATAAAAGGAAAGCACAATAAGGCATCCAATTCCACAAAAGAAAAGAGAGTAAGTATGTCGGGTTCACCAAAATGAATAGTTGTAAAATGGCATCACACCTATTCAAATGTTGTATGTATGTAAATGTGTGTGGGAAATATGAGATCCACTCCTAAATCCAAATTCCCAAAGGAGAGATCCAATTTGATCAACCAAAAGGTTAATGAACAATTGAATCAATCTATGGAGAATTTGAAAGAGAGAGAGAGAGACCCTATATTTTCTTATGGTAGAATTGAAGTGTTTGGAATTTGAAATAATTGAAATGTAAGTACCAACCTCAAATTAGGGCAAATCTAGAAAATGCCAAATTCTGATGTCTGTGTGTACTTTCAGGCAAATCTACAACCTATTCTAGACTGGAAATGTCAAGATAGAGAAAACCCAGAAATATTTTTCCAAGATGAGCTCAAGTCGACTTTGACCCTCATAAAATGTCAAAGTCTAGATTCTTTATTCAAAGGTTGATTCTAATTTGTTCACAAATCTCAGAAGTTCACCGAAAAGGGTATCTAAATCCACTCTCAGATCTGAAATCCTGCACCTGTACCTACAAGAAAATGGGGGTTTTTGTTTGTATGGGGGGTTTTCCTTGGTCAAACCCCAATTTTGGAATTAACCTTGAAATTGATTTGAAATGTAGTATGCATAAACAAAGTAATCAGAACAAATCACCTCGCTTATGTTGAAGTCCTTGTAGAGGATTTGAATCCTCAAATCCACAAGTAGGAATGCTTCAATGGATGTAGAATGAATGTAGGATCTCTCCAATCAATGGCATTTGATCTTCAAGGCCAATCTTAAATTGACCTTTGCATAGGAGGAGGCTTGGATGAATGTAGAATGATGGATCATCAAGGGGGCTCCAAAGAGATTGAATCCTTCAATGGCTAACAATGGATCTCCTTGATGGATGAATGCTTGAACACTTGAATGCTTGAAGGCTTTATTGAATTCACTTGCTTACACTTGAGAGCTTGAGAGAGAACTTGATTTCCAAAACTTGATGATGAGCTCACAAAACTTGATTGAGAAAATGAGAGAGGAAGGCCTCCTTTTATAGTGAACTAGGGCACAATCCTGTAGAGGGGCCACCTTGGAGAATTAAATCCCAATTAGGTCCTAACCTTTAGAAAATATACCTAGATTAAATGCAGTTAGAGGATTTACCATTCTGAAACCCGAAATAGTGAACTTGGAGGCAGGAAAATAAATATCTCTGAAACTTGATACCCAAAAATTAGGGAATTTGGAGATTTGAAAGAGGGGGCCAAAATCGAGGTTGGGACTGACCTAGTTAGGTATGACCTCGATCCTGACCTAGTCAGGTTTGAGCTCAATCCTAACCTAGTTAGGTTTGAGCTTGATCCTAACCTAGTAAAGATCAACCTTGAATTTGACCCTGGGCCCAGATCCAGTCAAAACCAGGTCAGGAGGTCCCATGGATGCCCAGAGACCTAGAGATGATATTAGAACATGACAAAATGCTAGGGATAGGCACAAAATCCTATGATGATTGTCATGAAGGCTAGGAGGACCTATTTCTAAGTCCTACCTATAAAATAGAGCCATGGAAGAGGGAAATTAAGGAGAATCATCGAGATCCTAACCCTAATTTCACCTAGAATGAAGCAGAAAAGAAGTGGAAAGTGGGTAGAAAGCCAAATACATGCAAAGACCTGATCAAGGAACTTAACATGACCCTAGACCACTTACTCAAAGGGCTAAATGCTCTTATCATGAAAGTGCTTCCATTTCAAGATGATACACCCTCCAAAAGAGGTCTAAATGAAAATGTGTGAGAGTGAACTAGTTTATGTCATTTGTGACTCAATCTTGACATTTTCATTTGATAATTTGAAGTTAGCCTAAATTTATAAATACATTAAAAATCCTATATAAGGAAACCATTTATCATTCAAAAGAACCCTATTTTACTCTATCGTGACAATTCAAGAGTCCAAATTCCTTCAATTCAAGAGAAGATCTAAGTACACATACCAAAAAGCTACATCAACTTATCTTCAACTATGATTTCATGATGGATTGTGAACATTATAATTTATCTTGAGTTATTGAATCAACACTTAGAGGAATTATATAGAACTCTAAAACACTTGTGTGATCATTAAAGACCAAAACAACTTCCACAAGAGAAAATGATAAGAAGGATTGCTTCAACAATACAAGATTGATGAATTGATAATTGAGCATATCGATGTACATAACGATCCTTTCTTATAAAGGCAAGGCCAATATGGGGGATTAGAAAAAATGCTCCCAAGTGTCTTAATCATGTGTAATTGATAATCTATCACCCACATAAGGTGGAAAAGTGATAGTGTGATAAATCCAAAACATGCAAGATCTACTTCAGGTGAATAAGTGATAACATGATAAAGCCACCAAAAGAGGATATTCTTCTAAAGTGCTAAGTGATCACTTATTAAATTTAAGTGATATGTATAATAAGGACCCAGGTGAGGTTATCATTAGGTACAACACCTTATTTACACCAACACCCCTCTTTAAGTGAAACTTGCCGAGTATTCTTATTATACAATATGGGTCTCGACTACTATGCCATGTTAGGTACCCATGTACAATGCAAATGTAATATCTCACAAGAAAAGTAAAAGAGGAACTAGTGGGAAAAAAAACATCTCCAAAAGAGAGAAAAGAAACAAAATGATGATGTGTGGAGACCTCAATATCCCCCAATGATAACATACATCATGTAGATACAATCAAGACTCCCTCCATAGGAAGGAAAATGAGGGACGTGATAAACCCCCTATAATGAAAAAGCTCTAATACAGATGAAGTATTTCTAAAAATGAAAGATGGTCCAATACCTACAAGAAACATGTCTCCCCTTCTGAAGAAATGAAAGACCAAGATAGTCCAAACATGTCAACCAATCAGGAACATGCCCAATCACAATAGAAGATTACAACCAAGGAACCAATAGAAATTGATTGTGAACAAGCTCCAAAGACAAAGATGAAGTGACAAAATTGGTGACACAACTATCATCAAATATAAGAGACATCTCTAAAAAATGAATGGGAGTCTCCAAGCTTGAATAATCCATCACATAACCATGATCAACTTGAACCAATCAATGTGCAATATCAAGTGAAGGAAGAGACTTGTGAATATCAATCTCCAAAGAAGGTGAATAAGTATCTCTAACTGTGATGAATTTTTCATCAAAGAGAAGAGAAACCCCCTCAAATGTGTCTCCCAAATCTGAAATGTGAGACTACACAAATAATGCACCAATATATGGAAAATATGAATCCTACTTAGGAAGAAAAATAGATATCTCTTGTAATGACTCACTAGAATCACTAACACGAGATGAATGTGTGATCTCAACTAGAGAACTAGGAGTTGCAAGTGGAGTCACTACATCATCCTTACTCATAATTAATGGATTATATTCAATCTCATATAATGTTTCATCATTATATGGAATGTTATCTGCATCATCAAGTAGAAGGAGACAATATGTAATAGGATCATCTGGGAATGGAGGAACATGTGAATCTCTAAAATACTCCCAAAAAATTGTCCAAACTGTGCATGGGCATTGAATAGACAAGATCTTGGACTACATATCATAACAGAAATCCAAACCAAGACTCAAACCAATCAATCCTCTGTTATGTTCATTCTTATCTTCCTAAACTATTTTATTCCATGTTTTCTTTGGCTCAAGTATGAGTCCATAAAGATGAGGCAAAAGATTAAGCCATCTACAATGTGTGATGATTATTTTTTCCTATGACTCATTATTACCCTTAGTCAAAGTCATTAAAGCGGGATGTGTTACATATCACATGATTACATGAATTATACACTTATCACATTAAAATTTGAGATCAACAAATGATTACACCCCATAATTAGGCTATAATAGACTTAGATCGCTATGCAAAAGACCAAACCAAGGTCTACACATTACAATTGCAAAACTAAGCCAAATTCTGAAAGTAAATTTTTTTTATCACATTCACAATAATCTGATAGCACCACTATAAAATACAAGTAAAATTATGCACTTTCAAACAAAAATTACACTTGAAAAGGAGTCTATATGAGCCCAAATGAGACCTTGAAAGTTGTAAAAAATAGGATCAGTAATTTTTAGAAAAATTCATGCACAAAGATTAGAAACTACCTGCATTATTATTTAGAGAACAAAATTATACCCCAAAACAAAAAAACAAATTGCTCGACAAAGGACTCCGAACAACTGAGATATCGTTGTTTGAAAATCGCCTTTGTAATTATTTTTTAAATAATTGTTGTCACCACACCTCCAAAATTTAAATGGCTATATATTTGGCCTCTGGTGTCTGATTTGGATGAAACAAAAGTCAATTTAAAGTTTTTTGAAGCTCCTTAATGTGATGCTAATCTTTTATTTGCACCAACAAGCTCCAATATTGACTTGCAATAGAAAGCCATAAAATATAAAACCCCCAATTGTACCAAAATTCTCTCCAAATAGAGCACATAATGGTGATTCCCAAATATCCTTATTCTGCACCCACAATCAAATCAAGCCAAATTTACTACTCTTGAGAAGGAGTCTTCACAACCTTAGAGCTCTAATACCATGTTAGAGTTTAGGTGACTCTACAACACCCCCAAGATCAAATGAAAGACCAAGATAACTTCCATAAGATAATGGAAATATAATTTCATTAAGATGAAAGAATGATATTATTGATAATAGACACAATAAAAATATACATAATATCCATGATTATATAGGCACGACAATAAGACACTATGATAAGGAGTTGATAAGTTATCACACATACTAGGTGGAATCGCATGTTCACCAAAGGTGGATCATCCTCCATTATTAAATGAAGTATGTGCAACATGTAGAGGATGATAATATGATACATGCATAAAGGTGGATCTCACACATAAAGTGGAATGTGATAAGAACTTCACCACCTAAAGTGGAATTTATCCTACACCATGTGTAAATATAGGTGCAAACTCCTATGTGTCTTGTATGCAAACTACTATGCAATGAATTATCCTAAGTAAGCTTAAGTAAAGTGTAATTAAGAATATTTTATTACACCAACACAATTCCATCAAATGATAAAGATCCCACTGGATGTCCAACTCAAAGAAGGGGGAAGTCTCCAAATGGGTGATGATGTCTCTGAAATCTAAGTAGGAGTCTCCAAGCTAAAAGAAGCCATCACATAATCATGATCAAAATGAACCATGAAATGTGAAAAATTAAGTGATGAGGGAGACTCGTGAATGTCACTCTCTAAAGAAAATATTGATGAATTAACAATTATGTTGAAACTATCAACAAAGAGGAGACATATCTCCTCAAGTATGTCTTTTAAATCTTCTATGAGACCAAAAAAACAAATATGAAACACTTTTCAAATATTGATCCCATAAAGTAAGAAAGAAAACACTATGATCAACTTATTGAAGATTTTTAACTCAAAATTGAAGAATTGGGAGGTGGGGAAGTAGGAAGTTCATGCTCATCTCAAGAACACTAAGATTCAAGTGAGATAACTTCTCATAAACATTATTCACCCTTGATGGAAGGGTGTGAACATTAGTCAAATGAACATAATGATCTTCATAAGAAAAATGAGAAAAGGAATACAATTGATATGAATGATCCACATCTCATATAAAAATGACATCTCTAGTATCTATGTCCCTAATGTAGACATAATCAAGAGTTAACTCCATTGGTTTACCTCGTGCACCATAATTAATTTGATAAAATAAAAGGAGATTAGTTGTAAGGAGGGTACACAATAAGAATCATTAAATTTTCCCTCTCTGATGTCAATAGAAACTTTCCTACAAACCTTCATGTATGTATTATTATCCCCCCCATAATGAAGAATCTACGCTACCGTGTTAGAGTATTAGGTGACTCTACAACATCCCTAGGATATCTAAAGATCAAAATAACTTCCACAAGAAAGAATGGAAAGAAATGTCACTTCAAAAATGCAAGATTAATGATTTGATAATTAACCATGTCAAAATAGATAATGAGCCTTTCTTATAAAGGAAATATGAATATGGAGGATTAAATAAGATGCTAACAATTTTCTTAATCCTATGTAATTGATAACATATCACCCACATAAGGTGGAAAAGTGATAGTGTGATATGTACATTAAAGGAGGAAGATCCACTTGAGGTTGATAAGTGATAACATGATAAAACCACCAAAAAATGATATTCTCCTAAAGTGTAAAATGTTCACTAAATAACCTTAAGTGATACGTGTAATAAGGACCTAGGTGTGGTTATCATCAGGTACAATACCTCAATTACACAAACACAATGCATCACCACCATTATCATTCCTAAGATATAATCTTATGAATTTAATATTTCAGTTATGGTTTAGCCTCTTCCTCACCAGGGTAAGCTCTCTTTTTACATCATCATTGTTGTTGTAGAAGTGTGAACACCAACATGGGGTTAGACTTAGTTAAGAACTTATTTACGGAAAAAATTTCCCCCTCTTTCATGTGTTCAAGTATATATTTGACAACTAAAGATTACATAATTCTATAGAGAATATTGAGATAGATGGTCCCATACTTTAAACAAGAAAAAACCCTTGAACTATGCCAATTGTCTCACTTTGTTGACACTTTTAGGCTAAATTTTGGAGGGGAAAAACTACAAAGCCTCTTGATCTATGATTTGAAGCCACCTTCAAGACTAGCATGCCTTTCTCCATAGTTGAGAACTTTCAACACTAATTTTCAACTACAAGTTCTTCTCTCCATATCATTTATAGATCTAAGATTCTCTATTGATTTTGTATCTTTCTATTTATGCTAAATATTGTTGGATTACTATCATTAGCCTAGTTCTTTTACGTACATTACACATTGTCAAATTATAAAAAAGAAACATCAATCCAAGTGTTCAACTCTCCTCTTGAAACTATAGTTGAGTTTATTCATGATCCAATGGTATGTCATGAAGATTTGAGATCTTAGTTTGCATTTATAGGCTAGGATCTCATTTCTTACATATCAGAACTTATTTATATGGATTGCATTATATTTAATCAATGGTAGAGATAAGGTGAGAAGATTGATGAGTGAGTAAAACTGAGAGAGGGTATGACATATAATACACATGGATTGATGACATGGGAGGATAAGATGAGGTGAAAATACATATTAATTTTATTTATTTGATGTGTCAAAGTTAAATAAATTTAAATAATATATTTAACTTTGGGACGAACTATTAGCTAATTAAACATTTTTGAGAAAAAAAATTTGATATTAAAGCAGCCAAAAACAAGGGGGATGACCCATAAGTACAATGCCTAAAGGCGGATAAAGACTTTAAACATCATAGTCAACACATTCACAACACACTAGAAAAAAAGCAAATCAATACCAAAAACCATATAACTAAAACTATGTGATAGCATAAAAAAGAGAACCATAGCTAACACCAGCATGATACCCACCCACATAGACACATAATTAAAATGTGAGATATAGTCTTCACTATTCATATTCCTAAAAAAACTAGAAAAAACCATAGCTAAAAGTATAATTTTTCCACACATAGGTAAAACAATATAATCTAAAAAGTTCATATGCCACATAGGGCTATACCAATAACAGTAAGTAACACTATAGAACCATCTATAGACTATAATAAATAAAGCTCGGGAAGGAACGGAGCAACCATAAAAAATAGAAACAAAATTGAAATAGACCATAGGAGAAACTTATTTTATCTTCTTTTTATCCCTGAGCTTGGACAACATCAGTCTGGTCTAGTTGTTAGTGAGAAGCCTAGACAACTCCTTGGAAGCATGGTTCTCCAGGTCCCTTTTAGTTATTTTCTCCTTCTACAAAAGACACAAAGTGGTGAGCGAAGAGTGCATAACCTTCAAATAAAAATGAGTCATAGTTGTAAAATTTCCATCTAGGTATTTCAATTCCCCTTTAATTTTTTGAATTTCTCTTCTTAAGTTAGCACAGGGCGCACATTCCCCATCAGCCACATTTTTGTTAGCCTCCACAATATTTTTTCCTTTTTCAAGAGTAGTCTAGACAAGGGAGGTGACAACAATGAGGGAAATGGTTTTACTTCCAACCTTTGTTTTAGTGGTTATATCCAGGGATGTAGTTTTAACACTTTTAGATATATGAGTGGAGCTATTGCTATTAGAAGTGGTTTCATTCCCAGAACCTAATTTTTCCTAAATTTTGGAATCATTGGATAATTTTTCCTAGGTTGACTCCACAAACTTAACTTTTTCCTTTCCTCAAGGTTTGGCAGCAATCCTTGAGGAGCAACAAGGAGTTTCCTTAACATCAACATCTGAATCAATCTAATAAATTTTAGTTTTTTTGCCAGGTTTAGGCTTAGGTGGGCCAAGTGGGTCCTTTTTCTTTTTCTTTGAATCTTTATTAGGGGATCCAGACTGCGGGGAAGGTTGCAAGGAAGGAGTAGGTCATTTGGGTCTCTTGATTCCCTTCTTTCTACTTGCACCTGGGATATCAATAATGCAACAAGGAGGAGGGGGTGGAGATGAAGGAGTCCCAATCACAACAATAGGCCTAGGAGGACATAAAGCCAAGTGGAAATTGAACAACCACATTATAATCCCTTGATGCATAATAGTATATTTCCTACCCTACTTCCTACAATCTCTTACATCCATAATTGTATACTCTAAAGCATGGAGCAGATAAAAAGGGATAAAATCAAATCATGGTGGCAAAAGTGATTCAAAAATAGAAAGTGGTAATAGTAGTAAACTCCAAACCGCCCTTCTAAGGTAAAATATTTCATAATGACATAACACACCTAGTCCCAGGGTTCAATAAATTCCTATCTGTTGCAGCCTCCATGAATTTTAACAGGTTCCTCCCCCTTGCGAAAGAAGTGGTTCAAACTTTCTTCATCAGAAACCCAACTCAATTGTTTTTCCATTTTCGGCCTTTAGTGGAAAGACCAGTGGCTTGTGCTATTACCTCCTCTTTCACCTCAAAAGTAATACCATTCATGGTAACTTTCCTTTCCTCCCAAGTCACCATAATTTATGCAAAATATTTTCATTGAAGCCAATCATGGCTTCCATAAATGACACCATTCCTCCTTCAAAGATAACAAGCCACAATCGAGGGTTATTATGAATAGTATCCTCAATATTGTCAGGCTCAATGCAGAGTTTATCCCCACCCATATTGAAATCCTCCATCCAAAAATTCACAGAGTTACTAGAACCCACTAGAAGAGAGAAATTATAGCAAAGAGAATGTAAATTACAATTAACACCAGTAGTGGAAAAAATAAAGCCCATAAAATGCTTTAATGGGTGTAATAATTAGAATTAATGATCCTTTCCCAAGAAGGCACTACGTTGGTAGAAAAATCATGCAAAAAGTCTTGTCCAAATTTTTTAGAATCATAAAAAATAATGTGAGCGGATAGGAATAGTCCAGAAGGGTCCTTAAAAATCTTAACACCATTAAAAACACCAATTCCAATAACCATCCCTTTATCATAAGAAATAGTTTGCTTCCTTTGCTAAATTTCCCTACCTCTGAGTATAAGGTGATGTGGAGGCATCAGACCCCATCAACTAGGCATCAGATGGGCCCACCAACTAAACATACCTAGAAAGTTTAAATTCAAAAAAGGGGGTGTATTCCTGCCCATCATAATGTACATAGCTCTTATAAGCCGAATAATAACCTCATAAACTTTAGTGGAATTTTCTACCATGCAGTATGATTATTTTGTTATTTCCCTAAAAGACACTTTAATGAGTCTGGTAGGACATTGCATTATCTCCAAAAATGCACTCCCCTTTTGTCCAAACCCAAAGCTACCATAGCATCCGCAACAACATTCCCTTCCCTATAAACATGGTGAACAAAAAAGTCATCAAAACTTCTTAGCAAAGGTTGGATATCATTAAGGATGTAGTCACCTCTCTATCCTGCCTTCATTACTCCTTTAGTATCCTCGATAATCAATTTTGAATCTCCCTCAATTTCTAAACACTTAATACCTATAGAAAGAGAAAATTTGAGACCCCAGAGAAGGGTCATACCTTCAGTCTGATTATTAAAAGATGATCTCAGATTATTAGTGTAAGCCATAACCATGTCACCATTGTGATCCTTAATGATACAACCTCCAACAACATCACCCACTCTCACAGCCCCATCAAAATTTAGCTTAACCCACAATGAATGAGGAGACTTCCATATGGTGTTTTTCCTAGATTTAGACTTAGAATTATCATAACTGTAAAAGGATGTTGCGATCTTTCAGGCTTCGGCTAGCTTACAATCCTTAGAAAGAGGGGGATTTTTTGCAGTCTTCCAATTGTTGATAGAGATAATCTCAAGGATTTTATCCAGGATTGTCAGCATAGTATCCCTTGATTTTTCTTTGTCCTTGAAGATGCAATTGTTTTGTTCTTTCCACAAGCACCAACACACATGTGGATGAATTTGTTTCCATAATTATTTAATAAGTGGATGCTTAGAAGGACATTTCTAGTAAAAGATAAATTGCAGAAGATCCTCTCTAAAAACCCATAAGATATTAAATCTCCCAATAACTTTTCACCAAATGTATGAGGTGAACGGACAATCAATAAAGATATGTTGAACACTCTCCTCATCATTTTTGTAGAGAACACATCTATTGACCGGATGAAAACCTTGTCTCATAAGATTATCTTGGGTGAGGATTTTCCCATGTAATGATGTCCACTGGAAGAAATTAGTTTTTGGTAGAATTTGGAGATTTTAGACATTTTTCCAACTAGACATATCATCCATAACTCTAATCAAGTGCAAGTAGGATGACTTAACGGAGAAAGTACCATATAAAATCTTAGCCCAAATAAATATATCCTCCCTAGGGAATAAAGGAACTCGGTCTTCAACAATAATGCTTTGTAATTATTCAGCCCAATGGATGAGGTCAGGGGCCTCAAAAAGGGCATCCTTCAACAACTTCCATCTACCATGGGGGGAAATATAATCATCAACAGTGGTTCCAAAATGATATTTTAAATGTCTTATAATTGTAATACCCCAAAAATGGGCTATAGGTTCATTAACCTCTTACATCAACAATTCGATCGAAATTGACATCAAAGTCCTAACCTAAGGCACATCTGCACATCGAAATCCTAATTGATTATCCTATTTTGCATCAGGGAATATTCCTAGCAATATTTCTATTTATCCTAATTATCTTTAATTTAATAATTATTTGGTGATAAATCCTATTTATCCTAAAGTTTGATTAATTGAATATTCTGAATATTTAATTAATTAGATTTAATACTGCCACTTAATTATTTAATTAAATTTAATTACATTTATTCCTAAGTTGTATTATTTTATTTTGACAATAAATCAAAATATCCTATGACTAATTGATTAAATTCTTATTTAATTAATTAAAGTCAGTTGTCAATTTTTAATAATATAGTTTTTGAATAAAGTTTGATTTAATAATTGATTAACCCATAAATCAATTATTTTAATTCAAAAATCAGTTAAGTTGAAGATAAATCACTTTATTTATTTAATTAATTCATAATTATCTATGCACATTTGAAAGAGCAGTTAAACTTTAAATCAGAAAATCAATTCAAGTTGTTATCTTTTGGAAACTCCACATCTATTTTGAGTTGAAAGCTGATCTAAACTTCTAATTTGAGTTAAAAAGTTGTTTTTGCATGATTTTGTGAGTTAATCTATCTTTGATTTCTTGATAACTCAAAAATCAACTTGAGTTCATCAAGAGAGATTTATGGCTTTTCCAATGCATCCTCAAAGCCCTGGATTTCTATAAAAACAAGGCTTGGCTCTTCACAATCAACCACCTCGAATTTGCACAACTACTCTGTAAAATTTCCGATTGAAGGATTAAGCACTTGCGACAAGCGATTTGTGAGATCTTTCATTGTTGGTCATAGTTTTTTATAGTTTTCATATCATAGCTTTTCATTCATAGTTATCATATCATTCTTAGATAAATCTGCATATCATCACAATTTCATTTCTAGATTAGATTCATATCAGTTTTTCAATCTTAATTGCATACAAAATCCAAAAAAAATACATTAAATATGCATTCATTTCATATCCATCTTCTGCATTCAAATCCTTCATTTAGGTGTTGCATTGTCACTGATCTCGGTCTGATCTAAGAATACATACTCACATCTACTAGAAGGCACTAAATTGTCTGGTTAGCTTAGTTTCAATTACTTGCAAGATTTTTATTTTTGCTAACCTCTAATGTTTTACTAAAGTGTTGTGTCCACAGCTAGGTACAATTTTCACACACACATTTCTAGCGCCCACCGTGGGGCACTGAAACGGGTTTCCATTTCACTTCTATCAATTTCTATCTATTTTTTGTCATTTTCTGATCTATCTTGCGATTTTATTCTCTATCTGTATAATTTTCGTATGAGTTTTGTCAAAAACTCGTGCCAAGACCTTCTGGGTGTCATATGACTTTCAGCATTTTTGAGGCTCATTTTAGAAACTGCAGATCATCGTTTGAGAACTACATTGTCATGTGGTAAGACACCCACTGTCGTATGAGTTTTTAGACTATTGTCTGGGAGGTACCCCGCTGTCGTACGAGTTTTGATACCAAGATTCAATTGTCATTTTAGAATTTTAGGCAGTTTTTCAAATTTGATCTTCTATTTATAACTGATATTTGCTGAGTCTAATTGGAAAAGCGCAAGAAAAATTGCTAAAATAGGTAAAATATACTAAGCACATTGTGAGGAATTTAGGTATTCTACTACAATTTGATAACTCTTCAATTTGGATTAAAAAAAATTCTCACGTGTCAAGCTTGTGTGACTTTTCCTGCTTTCATATCATAGACTTCATTTTGGGCTATAAAACGAACATAGATTTTCTTTTCACATTTCTATTATACATAGTAAATAGGCCCTATGAACACTATTTATGGATGATCTTGAGAGAGTGGGCTTCTTTCTATTGTTCACTCATGCGAAGCTCTTCTTGACAAAGGATCCCCTTGTAGGTAGGGAGGATACTGAGATTGTCTTGTGTTCTACTGGGTTTGTAGTCCTCAGCTTTTGATCGATACATTCTCTCTCTAGAGAGGTTGATAGACCATGAGTTGTTGACATCACAGATCTTGACAAGATAGTTTCAGTCTCAGCGTGTCAAATTAATCTGTCTGCTTTGTTTTGGTGAAGTGAAGAGGCTAGGGGATTGTGCTCTACTTCCTTTTTGGATAGTACCAAAAACCTAGATCCTTGAATCTGATCTAGTCCCCCTATGGTATCTTTTGTGAGTCACCTTTAGAGAGGGTTAACCGTAGTGTATATTCCCTTAATTGGGTCAACCACATGGATGGAAGCTCAAGTGCTAATAGCCATTTTTTCCATGGTAGCAGTAGCCACTATATAAATGTCCTTGTGGAGGAAATCTTCATAGGTGTGGTCTCTTGTTGGGCAATCAGATCTCCCTAGGAGCTCCTGATTGATTAAATTCTCAAACTCTGTCAAAATCTCAGTGTGCCTAGATTGGAGTTTACCCTCTTGAGATCAGAAAAGTTGTAGAGTCATACCATTACTACAAACCCTAGTGAGGCCAAATTTTCATTTTCTAGGAATATGTGCATTATTGAAAAAAAAATTAGAACATACACAATTAGCACTCCTAGGGATTAGCACATTTAGTCACTTGATTGTTCATGTGTAGGGTTGCTTTGTCCCCTGTTCATTATTTTTAGACATTCTTGAAATCACTTGCCTGTTGTTCTGCGTGCTTGTTTATCTATTTGGTTATTGGAAACAAATGATCCCGAAATAATCTTCAAATCTAAACAGATAATTTTGCAAACACACTGATTCTGAAAAACTAAAAAATTGCAAAATCTGAAGCAAAATTCCTTTTTGGAGTCAAAATTCATCCCACATGGTAAGAAATTTGTACGAGTTTTGACCATTGTCATTTTAGAACCCCTTTATTGTCGTATGCAAGCTTGTATATTGTCATATGAGCTTTGTCAGAAATCACAAACAAAAAGTCAAAAGCTGCTATCAATTGTCATGCAAGCTTTGCAATTGTCATATGAGCTTTGTCAACTATCATTTCAGAGCTTACCCACTGTCGTATGAGCCTACAAAAAGTCGTATGAGAACTTTTGAAAAATTGCCAGAAAGTTGTCGAAATTGCCAAAAATCCAACTTTTACAACCTATTTCCAGAATCTGTCAAACAAACCATTGTGTCAGGAATAGAGAAGCAACTAGAAACAATCCAAATCATTTTCCTAAAGTGGTCTCTTGAGTCTGATCTAGCCTTCTGATTTATCGATTTGAGTCTTTTTCATCTTGTGTCAAAACCTTGTCATAATCATCAATCTTTAATCAATCTTCAAAATAGCTAAGTGTTGTGAACTCGTGTCCGCTATCTTTTGGGCATCTACCCATACTACTAGGGCATAGTATCCTTCATTTACATCCAATATAATCTTCAATCAATCCAATCTTGACAAGGTTGCATTATTCAATCTTCTTGAATCAAGTCATTCTTCAGTTGTCTGCATCTTGCTCTCTTGCTTCACCCAAGGTTAATGGTGGAAACTAGAGCTTCCTCACACAAGAAATTTGGAGAAGCACCCAATACCTTACCTTTGTCTTCTCATGTGGGTCCAACCTTTGAGAAACTTTACAATTCAGGTCTTTACAAAGAAAATGGTCTTGGCAATCTTCGATTGAAAACTGGTTACATACCCCCCCCCCTCCATCAACTCACAGAGGTAATCAACAAATTCCACATCAATATATCCTAGGGAGCCCTAAAACTCCTAACATGTCTCAAGGAGGGACAAACCATGAGTCTCAAGGACCTCATTCCCAACATGGTGCGGATCAAGAACCTACACCTTCTAAAATTGCCCAATATCAAAATGATCATAACTTCAAAAGAATGATGAAGCACTTCTTGAAAGAAGATAGAGAGGCATACTTTCTAGAGTTAGCTCATCAAGGAGCTAAACTTCCTCCAAACTTTAATGTTGAATATATCATTACACATGAGGAAGAAACCCCTATCATAGCAATGATGAAATAGATGCATGCCATGCAAGTCAAGCTCAACAAACTAGAGAAAGAAAAGGAACCTAAGGAGTTCTCCATGGAGGCCCTATGCCCTTTTCCATTTGATAATGACTTGTACATGCCACCATTCCCAAAGAGAGTGGAAATGCCTAAATATGATAAGTATGATGGAAACTCTAATCCTCAAGATCATGTCAAAGAATTTTGTACTTAATCTATGGAGTTCATGCACAAAGAAACCTCCTTAATGCATCTTTTCCCTCGCTCTCTAGGAGGAGCAACCATTCATTGGTTCTCTAGGATGCCTCCAACTATCAAAAATTTTGAGGAGTTAATCAAATTGTTCTATCAACAATACTCCTACAATATCCAGCATCTGGTCACCATGATTGACATCTGCACTCTGAAACAATATCTAGGAGAACCATTCTTGACATTTCTCAAGAGATGGAGGAAGAAATTTTCTCTATATGCCAAACCCTTTCCAGAAACTGAGAAACTAGAAATCTTTATCAATAATCTTGTACCAGAAATCAACTACCCTTTACAAATGCAAAATCATACATCCTTTGATAAGATGGTAGATAATGTGATCAAAATTGAGAAAGTACTTGTGAAAAAAGGAGACATCACACTTCAAAAGGACAAGTATGAATATGGATCTAGTTCTAAGGATAAGAACAAAAATTGGAATAAGAATAAAGGCATTGTCACTGACGGCATTGTTGATGCTATCTGTGCCCCATCCAAGGCACCCACTTTCAATCTCACTGTTGGCACCCAAGCCATAAAATCTTCTGAATCAAAAACCATAGAGTCCAACAAAAAGTCATCTGTTTATAAGCCTTGGGCTTCAGATCCTAAACGCAAGTTTACTCCTCTTGGAGAGTCCTTGGAATCTGCTATGAAAACTATGTTGGTGAACAACATCATCTCTTTGCCTGAGATCCAACAATTTGATCCCAAACCTAAACCGAAATGGTGGAAAGACAATGACTTATGTGACTTCCATCGTAGTAAGGGTCATAAAACCAATAATTGTTGATGCTTGAAACATACCATACAAGACAAAATTGATAATGGAGAAATCATGATTGACAATCATAAAAGTAATAATGATCATACAACATTCATGGAACCATTTTTGAAACATGGTAAAGAAGATTCTTCTTCTCAGCCTAATATGGGTGCTAAAGTCAATTATGCCTACTCTAGAAATAATGTTGTCATAAATATGGTTGAACCATGCCTATCTGAGCATTGCAATGTCATCACAATTGTAAGAAAAGATAGAGAAAATTAATCAACTAATGCAGTTACTCGATCACAAGCTCAGGCGCATCTGCAAGGAAAATTCCCAGACTCATCAAATGTCCCCAAGATGCCTTTCAATCTCTCCTTCGCTTCTAAATAGAAGGCTACATCTAAATCTTCAAATCCTAAAGACATGAGGCCTACATCATACAGTATTGTTCAACAACTCTAGTATACCAATGCAAAAATCTCCATGTTTGAGTTGCTTCAAATATCTCCAGCTCACAGAGCCATTCTAGACAAAGCTTTGCTCGAATCCAATGTTCCTGACAACCTTGATTTAGTTAGGTTCCAGACTCTGGTTGGTCATCTTACATCTTTGCAATATATTTCCTTTTCAAAGGAAGATGATAACTCCTTGAGTCATCCGCATAACCAGCCCTTGCATATTGAAGTCTTAATCCAAAATCATCACATCAAATGTGTGTTGATAGATGGGGGCGTTGGTCTAAATATTTGTTCTTTCAACTTGATCACACAACTAGGATTTTCAACCATCGATCCTAGAAAGAAGATAACTATCAAAGCATATGATGAGCAAGAAAGGTCTTCCAAGGGCACAATTGTCTTACCTATCAAAACAAGTCCAATCATCAAAGATACTACATGTCAAGTTCTTGATCTACCTTTGGCTTACAACATCCTTCTAGGGAGACCCTGTATACATGAAATGAAAGCTATCCTTCCACATACCATCAGTGTTTGAATTTTCCTTATGAAGGGGTAGAGGTAACCATTCCAGCTGATGTATCTACAACTTGCAATGCATTGAAAGAAAGTGCGGATAAACTTGTTCCTAATAATAGAGAATCTTCCACTAAGCAAACAGGAGTAGTGTCCACATCCAAGATGGAAGACATTGAAAAAGAGGTCACAATCAAAGAAAATTGTATGGGATAATATACTATAGAGCCAGTCTTATCTTTGACATCTCTCCCTATCTCACCTAAGTCCTACAAGCAAACTCTAAAACAGTCCAAACTGGAGTCTAAAGAACCTCTTGAGGCATATAAAGGAAATTTTGTTGCAGAACAAGTGTCCAAACAAGAGTTTGAAGAGGATGAAGTTTTTCTTGCATGGCTATACAAAGATGAACATAAATTTCAAATTGTTCAAACATGTGACTCTAAAACACCAAAGATCCCTTCTAAGTCATATGGCCCAGGGGACAAATTGATCACAAAATGGGATATACTGGAAAAGCACCTCTAGACTACAAGGTAAGGGTCTTCTATCACCTCTTGACCACCATGGTTGAACCAACAAGAATACAACAGGTCTAGGATATAAGAAGAAGCCTTTCTATCTTAGCAAGAACTCCCCACATGTCTTAGAATAGATTGAGCCATCCATAGCAAATCAACTAAAGAAACAACTGAACAATCTGACAGTGATGATTTAGACACCACTGATGAGCTCATTCCTTATGAGCATTTTCCTAAAGAAATAAAAGACCTCCTTGAAGCTGAAGATGATCTAGTAAAAAGAATCAATGTAGTAGAAACACAAGAACCTACTATAGAACAAGAGATAGTTGCACCACAAGAACCAGCTGATCTTGAAGGCAATCAAACAGACAAAGAGGAAGGTGCTAGTTATTCTGAAATAGATTCCCATGAGTATGAATTCAAATCAAAATCTGAGGGTAACCTTTTTGGGGGTATCCATCCTGACTTTACTCATGTTCTTAAATTTCCTAGAGGCATAGATGAAGAATCTAATGACTATGAATGGGGATTCATTCCAGAAGAAGATGAACTTATCACAAAGAAACATATTGATGTTAATCACCAATATGCACCTAAACCCAATGTAAGTCTAGAGCAAAATAATGAACTTAATGAATCTGGTCCACCGATGGCTGAAGTGGACTCCCATAATGACATTGAGCCTATTCACAAATTGAACGTCTTAAGTTGTAATATCACCTTCAAACTCAAGCATCAGGTTAGGACCAATGATGATAGATCCATATCTGTAAACACTATCTCCCAATACTTTCCCACTTTGACTATCCAACATCTTGAACTTCTTGACCAAACTTTCATAAATCCAAGCCAAGGTATCTATACTTTCCTAAATGACTATGCCCTTTCTTGCTACCTAAATGCATTTGCGCCTATGAGGACTTCCATCAGTGAACTGAGCATTAGTATGATGGAGTCGAAAATCAAGTATCTTAGTCAAGAGAATAAGAGTAAATATAAAAATAAAAGGAGTTCTGAGGGTGAAAACCACTTTGTGGCAGTCTCAGAACCTACAAAAGTAAAAATAAAAGATGTATCTGAAGGTGAAAACCTCTATAAGGCACCTAAGGATGAGATATTTGATGTCCTTCTGAGTCATTTATAGGATAGATCTCCAGTTCTAATTGAGCCCACTCAATCTATCAACTCGGGAACAACAGAAGAACCACAATTGATCCATGTAGCGCAATCCTTATCAGAAGAAGAAAAGAAAAATTTTACTACATTCCTAACAGAGAAAAGGATCAACTTTGCATGGAAATATTCAGATATGCCAGGGTTGGATCCTAATCTTATAATACACCATTTGTCTATAGCTCCAGGGGTCAAACCTATTAAGCAAAAATTGAGAAAGATGCATCCACATGTTGCACTCCTTGTCAAAGATGAATTAGAGAAACTACTAAAAGTTGGATTCATCTATGTTATTGACTATGCTGAATGGATCTCAAATATTGTACCTATTTCTAAACCAGATAAATCAATCAGAGTGTGCACAGACTTTAGAGATGTGAATAAAGCATGCCCAAAGGATGATTTTCCACTACCTAACATTGATATGATAGTGGACATGACTATCGGTTTCGAGATGTATTCCTTGATGGATGGTTTTTTTGGATATAATCAAATAAAAATTTCTCCAGAGGATCAAGAGAAAACTACTTTCACATGTATGTGGGGTACCTTCTATTGGAATGTCATGTCATTTGGGCTTAAAAATGCAAGTGCTACATATCAAAGAGCGATGACATCTATTTTTCATGACATGATGCATCGAACTATGCAGGATTATGTTGATGATACCTTAGAAAAATCTATGATAAGATCTAAACATCTAAATGATTTGAGCAAAATACTAGACAGAATGGAAAAATTTAGTCTCAGACTGAATCCTAAGAAGTGTGCTTTTGGCATCACTTTTGGAAAGCTCTTAGGATACATAGTTTCAAAGAAATGCATTGAAGTTGATCCAACTAAAGTCAAGGCTATAATAGAGATGCAACCCCCAAGGAATATCAGTCAAATGAGAACATTACAAGGGAGAGTACAGTCTATCAAGCATTTCATATCTCGACTAGCTGACATATCACAGCCTTTTACAAAAAACTTTACATAAAGGTGTGACTTTTGCATGGAATGAAGAATGTGAAAACAAATTTAACCATATCAAGAAATATCTATCAAATCCTCCTATTCAAGGGAAGTCGTTGATCCTGTATGTCTTTGCCACAGATACATCATTGGGGGCATTACTAGCACAGCATGATGAGAATAAGAAGGAAAGAGCTATATACTATATCAGTAGAATGTTGGTTGCATATGAAAAGAACTATTCAATGATTGAAAAAGCTTGTCTAGCTATGATCTTTGCATCATAGAAACTGAGACATTATATGTTAGCTCATACCACACATTTTGTAGCTAAGATAGATCCACTAAAGTACCTACTAAGCAAAGCTACCCTCACAAGTAGATTAGCTAAATGGGTCATGCTCTTAAGTGAATTTGACATTGAATATGTTGAGTGAAAAGCTATTAAAGGCCAAGTTATTGTTGATCAATTGGAGGATGCACCTATGTTTGATGACACGCCAATGCAAATGGAATTACCAGATTCCTCTATCATGAATATTTCTTCTAGAGAATGGAAATTATTCTTTGATGGTTCCTATACACAGAATGGATCTAGAGCAGGCATATTGTTTATCACTCCTCAAGGATACTCAATTCCTAAGGCATTCAGAATCAAGTTTCCTTGTACAAACAATATTGTTGAATATGAAGCCCTTCTTAATGGTATGAAAATAGCAATTGAGTGGAGAGTGATAGAGTTACACATTCATGGGGACTCACAACTTGTTATCCATCAAGTCAATGATGTGTACCAAATGAAAGATGAAAAGCTCATTCCATACAAGAGAATGGTAGATGATCTAAAGAAATATTTCATACCTATCACATTTGAGAAAATTCCTAGAATGGAGAATAAGGTTGTCGATGCAATGGCAATGCTATCTACATTATTACAACAACCTGAACATGAGCTACCCTATGAGTTCCTGGTGGAAGCACTATCTTATCCTGCATATGATTCCCCTGAAACCCGCATGATCTGCATTATTGTTGGTCATGATTCATCCTGATACAAAAACCTTTTCTCCTATCTCCAAGACCAAATCATTGCCGATACCTTCAACCGCCATGAAAAATGATACCTTATCTGCAATGCGTCCTAGTATGTCATCATTGGTAACAATCTATACAAATGAGGTCTAGATGGTACACTACTTACATGTTTAGAATAGGAAGAGTCTCAATGTGCACTAGAGGAAGTCCACGAGGGTATATGTGGGTTGCACTCAAATAGTTTAACACTAGCTCAAAAGCTTATTAGAGCTAGGTACTATTAGCATGAAATGGAGAAGGATGCAATCAAGTTTGCTAAGAACTGTCAAAAGTGACAAGTACATGGTAACTAAATTCATGCTCCAAGGAGAGATCTAATTCCTTTTACTACACAATAGCCTTTTCACCAATGGGAATTTCATCTTATAGGAGCCATACATCCTCATCTTCTAATGGACATACACATATTATTATAGCTACAGACTATTTTACAAAATGGGTAGAAGCAGTCCCTTTGACTCAAGAAACCAGCAAACAAATTTCAATGTTCATCTTGAACTACATCATATGTCGGTATGGTATTCCACATTCTATAGTCACAGATAATGGTGGACAATTCAAAAATAGAGACTTAGATGATCAGTGTGCCAAATTCAAGATTACACAACATTGGTCATCTATCTACTATCCTCAAGGGAATGGTCAAGCAAAGGTTTCAAATAAGAATCTATTGAAAATCTTGCACCGTACGGTTAATAAAATAGGAAGAGATTGGCATCTCATGATCAATACAGCTCTCTGGGCCTCCAGAATAAGTATCAAAACACCCACTAGGGCTACACCATTTGCTTTAGTTTATGGGTCTGAAGCGGGTACTTCCTATTGAGGTTGAAATCCCATCACTAAGAATCAGAATGCATGGTCTAGTAACTGGTGATGACTACCGAGTGTCTAGGTTGCAAGAATTTGAACTACTAGATGAGCGCAGAAAATCAGCGTATGATCATCTCAGAGTATATCAAAAGAGAATGTCTAGAGGTTACAACAAGAAAGTTAGACACAGAGAATTTTAGGTTGGCGATATAGTCTTGAGAGAGAATCTTAAAAATCAATCACATAGAGAATGCAAGGGGAAATTTGAACCCAACTGGCTAGGTCCCTTTGTTATCACTGCTACTTTTGGCTTTGGTGCCTATCAACTCTCAACGACTGAAGGAGAACAACTCTGAGAACCAATCAATGTTCTCCATTTGAAGAAATTATACGCCTAAGGCATTCAGTCTATGGTAAAATGTCCTGAAAAAAATCATAAAAATTAGAAAAAGTCCTAAAAAAATGATCATCCTGGTGAAAACCTAGCAATAATCACCTTGATGTATCACAAAAAAAATATCAAAAGTACAAAAAAATTGAAAAAAATGAAAAATACAAAAAAAAATTAGAAAAAGAAAAAGTGCCTTGGTGAAAACCTAGAAACAGGCACCTTAGTAGCAAAAATAGAATCTCTGCCAAGATGGTGAAAACCCAGCAATCGGGTGCCACTTGTTCAAAATGCTACATTATCAGCGCAATCTTGGTCTTTCCAAGCTTTCAGTCTTGCTTTAGTTTGTACATATTTCCCGATTTGTTTTCGCATTCTTATTTTCAATAAAGTTGATTTGTACACCAATCAGCTCAAGCGTCTGTATCCTATCAATGTTTCAAACTTGGGGGCAATCAAAGTCATATCATACATTCCTCAGTATCTTTAGACGTGTCATATCCACTCAGAGTCATTTGAAGCTACATCTGAGTCAGTCAGTTAGTCTCCTCTCCAGAAAGGATTTTGCATCTACAACAATGCAATCAAACATCAACACAAATTGAAAAGAATATATGCTTTTACATGCTTTTATCTCCTTGTATGCTTACTGATTCACATTGAGATTTTTGCATATTGTGTTCCTTCGAGCTCTTCGATGATGTCCTTTACAGGATTTAGAGGGTGATGACTGGGGGCATAATCTTTTCTTTATTTTCTACTTGTATGTGAAAATCTAACAACTTTGGAAATTTTGGATTGAAATGGTGTCCATCTGTAAGAGCCTTTATCTTGTATTGGATGGCCATGCATACCTCGACCATTGATACCTAAAAAATTCAAGGAGGTTTGATTTAACTATTGTCTTTTTGAGTGAGTTCTTTCTCCTACTGTGAAACACGATCTTACCTAAGGATGTGAACGATAAAGGGTCACAACGGGTAATTCACAATGGATTCAGAATGATCTCTTGACTGCTTGATGTGTTTGTAATGCAAGGAGTATTCTGGTCATCACGATGTTTATGTTTTGATGCTTATACAAATTGCTATATCAAAATGGATATGATATTCATGTCATCTTAGCATTTATGCCTTGGTGCTTATATCTAATCCAACATTTGGACAACAAAATCAATATTCATATATCCATGGTTGTCTAACCAGTGGGTGTTGTATTGATTCTTGCGCATACAAATCAATATTCATATGTCTATAGTTTCATAACTAGTGGGCATTGTATTGATTTATCTAGTTACCTAAAAATTCAATGATGACAAATGACCGACACATGATCAGTGACTAGGTCCTAGGTCTTAGGTTTGCATTTCATTTTGCATGACATTTTACACTTTGCATGATCTCACACTTTGCTGAATAAACTTGAATGTTTAAATGATCCTTCAAAACTAAAACTTAAACTTGACATGAAGAGCTGAATCTCCCATGAAGGTTTCCTCACAGAACCGTAAGTAGTCACCATCCTGAGTTAGACATCCTTTTTGACATAAGACTGAGTACTTGTCTTCATCAATACCTGCAAAACATATCATGTGTATCATTGCATTCACATTACATATCATAATCATTCCAGCTATTGTATTTACATTGCATACATGTGCATAATCAAAATAATACATATATTTTTCCATAATCAACTACATTTGCATGACATCCATACATGTGAAATAAATCATTGCATTGCATAAATCCATACATACATTCTACACTACTCATAGCATTTACATCACATGATATCGTCATAAATCAAAACATGACAAGTACAAATGAAGTCATACCCAAAATCTCAATCTCATTTATATCATATAACTTGAACTAGTCAAGGGTGCACTACTGGCATAGTATACAAAAGAATGAGCTCATGTGAGCTATCAAAAGATCATAACAATATATCTATGAACAAAAAGAGCAAGAAAATCAGAATATCTAGACAGATCAATTGTCTGTCTGATCCTCTGCATCTGGTGGAGGTGGTGGTCATGCATCAAGCATTGCCTCAGCTCAAGGTGCCTAGATCCCTCTGATGCTATCATATATTGAGAGTATGTGGGTACTCTCTGACCAGCAAGAACAATAGCATAGTAGGCAAAAACATAATAAGCAGCTCTAGAGGTCTGATGTGTCACCTTTGTCTGTAATCTCCTATTCTCCTCTCAAAGCTCGGATTGTTGTTTGTCTACCTCTGTAAAATGCTCCTCAAACTGAGCACTCTGTACCTTTAGGTCCCTGACCTATAATCTGATGTCTGATGATCTCCTAAGGAGTCTATGGTACACCAGGATCTACATCTTCTGTAGGCATATCTGTATCTCTCACTGGCTGATCAGTAGCCTCTACTCTCTGCACCTTACGACATCTCACCTCAACACCCAAGTCAAAATTTGTATCATCCTGTAGAGGATCAGAATCGACACCTACATACTACTCTACTCCAAGTACCTCATCTGCACTATCTATACTGCCTAAAGTACCACTCTCTCCTCTATTTGATCTCCTCTATAAAACTGCAGGTCTCCTTATTGTAGCACTAGTAGGACGAGGTGGTCTCATGTGGCCAGCTAGTCTTTGTGGTGTCAAACTACTCTTAGCCTCGGAGGTGTAAGCTGGGGCATCAAAACCTATGCACCTGTACATCTCTACCCTCTACCCATCAGAGCACCTATCACATCCATAGCCTCCTCCATGGAAGGTATCAACTCTGTAGGATCTAAAAATCTATATATGGGATGCTCTGCAAGCCAAGCTATGAATCCATCAGTAACCCCATCATTTATGACATATGCTCGGTAGTCCCAGTCTCTGTCGACGATACCACTATACTCCTGTGTACAAAGAACATAAGACAATCATGGGCCCCATCCTAATCCAAGCTCTCTTAGTATCCATGTGTAAGTAGTGTGCTCTTATGGTGCATCCTGAATGATCTCATACTGCCTCTACACTCTGGTAATAAGGAAGCACTCAAGTACTATAGTAGACTGACCAATCAATACCTGACTCTGGCAGAAATAGATAAACTACTCTCATGCAGTAGGTCGGGCCTCAATCTATAGATATGGATACCAGATAACATATGTGCTATCATCTAGGTAGCATCTCTAATACTCTATATGACCCATGCACACCTATGTAACATACCTAGAGTATACATATATCACCAGCTCCTGTGTCTGGTGTTGTGTTTGACATACCGGTCTCAATACTGGGATATGCTCCCAGGCCAATATCTAAAGAACTAATGCACCAGAAGAAAATGACTTGCTCTCTTGATACACAATCTCATGCATCTCAAAGAACATGTGAGCCAGCATACACTGACCCCAACCCAACTCAGAAGGAGTGGCCATCAATCGTGCAACCATCAGGGCCTAGCCCATCAAGAGACCATTATGTTGATGGTCGAACATAATAATACCTCCTATCATACTAGCTATAATACACTCTAATCTATGGGTCTGTCCATAGAGCTACACTAAAGTCTGCCAAGAAATCAAACCAATGAGCTGTGTATCATCTCCAAACAATTGTTTGAAGGCATAATCTAGAGTTCCCCAAACTCACATAATCTAGACGAGGACCATGGAATGGAATGCGCAAAATCCTATACATGTCCTCTGGTGTAACAATAATCTCTCTTGTAAGGGAGGTGGAATGTCTGGGTCTCTGAATGAAACCTCTTAATCAAAGCAGTCAGCAGTCCATGGTTCACCCTAATCTTAGGCAACCGAATTAGATACTCAAAACCATAGGCAACTAGATGTACCCTCATCGAGTCGGGGAGTGAAACACACAATCTCTGTGTCGCGGGGTGTGATATGAGCACATGAACATAGGGATATATGACCTACATAGAATAGAAACAGGGAATCCTATCAGTAATTTGGTTGAAAAATAGGCTAATAGTATAGAAATTCAAAAGTTCACTATCTCAGAAGGTGCATTAAATGCTCAGCAATCAGCCTAAGGAATCAGAAAATCAAAATTTTTGACCTAAAGAGTTGTTTTAAGCTCACTTTTTTCCATACGACAACACAGTCTGGCACCAAAACTCATACAAATTTCAGAAGGGTCTCATATGACAAACCATGGTTATACAACTTTCTAGGTCTTCCCGTATGACATATGAGGGACCTGATGAAATGTTGTACAACTCTTGGGTCCCTCTCAAATGAGTTTCTAGGGGTTATGATACGATAATCTATAGGAAATTGAAAAGTCATACGAGTCACAGAGGACAATCGTACAAGTTTCCATGAATTAAAAATTCAAAACGTATGAAAAACAACCTAAAAATGCTACAAACATGCAAAAATGGAATTTACAAAGAGGCACAGAGGTCCACTTACCAGATGTTTATACTGCGGAGGCCGCTGATGTCTCTGGCTGTGCTCAAATTGGTGGGAAGAGACAAGTACCTTCATGTCAACCATTTTCTCACTCAGAGGGCTCCACAAAGTTTCAAAAGTCAAAAGTGAATGATGAACTGAAAATGACCTTTTTGGCCCTTATATAGCTTTTTGACCTAATTTTCAAAAGTGGTTTGTTTTCCACAAAAATTGCACCCCTAGCTAATTTCGACATTTTGAATCCATTTTCAGGATCAAAATAAAAATATGAGATCATTTACTTTGTCAAAATCATGATTTAAAATTTTCAGACCCAAGATGGTCGACTGCTTGCATAATCGACCTTTAATCATCACAGAAATCTAGAATTCAACTTAACTAATTACCTAACATCAAACTATCAAAATTTCAACTTGGTCAACTATGGTCAACCCATGGTCAAACCTAGTCAAACTTGGTCTTCAAGACCTCTAAACGATGCAGAACGCATTCCCAGAACGTGCATAACCACTTCTCAAATTAATTAACATGCTTCTAAACCATCCAATGCTGACTTTTCTTGTCCAATTTTGATTTTCATCCCAAAGGGGGCATGGTATTGCATATCATTCAAGTCTATAAATCTAATTATGTCAATCATATCTTCTTTTAGTGATCAAGACAACAACCACGTCTTATGGTTGATTCATCTAAAGACCTCATCGCTTGGGGCATATCAGATTCATCGAGATCCATATCAATCTGGTATTCTCTTAATCTTGTAAACTGTATCAGCTTTTCGTAACCATCGGTTCATTAGTGTTATTTCCTTGATTCTTCATAACTGAAAGGTTCAGATGTGATACCAATATTGATTCCTTCTTCGTAATCATAAGGATCATCATTTGTGAGGAATCAGGTCACTCACTTCTTCATAATCATAAGGTTTAGAATCAGGTGTTTTGACACTTTTGTGTAATCATCAGTTCATTGTTGTTATATTTAACATTATCTTTGGTCAATCAGGACCTAACATCTTCAAATCTTTCAATCGGTTTCTGTCTTAGAATCAGTTCATCTTTTAAATCAATTTCAGTATCATACATAGAGTAATCTTTGCATCACTGCGCTTCGCACAGTAATTCAAAGAGGGGCAAAATGTAATACCCCAAAAATGGGCTATAGGTTCATTAACCTCTTACATCAACAATTCGATCAAAATCGACATCAAAGTCCTAACCTAAGGCACATCTGCACATCAAAATCGACATCAAAGTCCTAACCTAAGGCACATCTGCACTTCGAAATCCTAATTGATTATCCTAAATTTTGCATCAAGGAATATTCCTAGCAATATTTCTATTTATCCTAATTATCTTTAATTTAATAATTATTTGGCAATAAATCCTATCTATCCTAAACTTTGATTAATTGAATATTTTGAATATTTAATTAATTAGATTTAATACTGTCACTTAATTATTTAATTAAATTTAATTACATTTATTCCTAAGTTGTATTATTTTATTTTGACAATAAATTGAAATATCCTATGACTAATTGATTAAATTCTTATTTAATTAATTAAAGTCAGTTGTCAATTTTTAATAATATAGTTTTTGAATAAAGTTTGATTTAATAATTGATTAACCCATAAATCAATTGTTTTAATTCAAAAATCAGTTAAGTTGAAGATAAATAACTTTATTTATTTAATTAATTCATAATTATCTATGCACATTTGAAAGAGCAGTTAAACTTTAAATCAGAAAATCAATTCAAGTTGTTAGCTTTTGGAAACTCGACATCTATTTTGAGTTGAAAGCTTATCTAAACTTCTGATTTGAGTTAAAAGGTTGTTTTTCCATGATTTTGCATGATTTTGTGAGTTAATCTATCTCTGATTTCTTGATAACTCAAAAATCAACCTGAGTTCATCAAGAGAGATTTATGGATTTTCTCATGCATCCTCAAACCCCTAGATTTCTATAAAAATAAGGCTCAGCTCTTCACAATCAACCACCTTGAATTTGCACAACTACTCTGGCGAATTTGTGATTGAAGGATTAAGCACTTGCAACAGTGATGTAGTGCAAGGTAGGAGAATCCCCAATGGAGATGTCCTAGCCCCCAGCAAATAACCACACAATAGAATAATAATAATACAAAGATTTAGAACCACACAATGCCAAAACTCATTATAGAATTATCATATTTTCATCCAACATGCCCGGCTGTAAGGCCTTCCGGGTTATTGCCAAATACAATGCAATTATAATAGAAACTCCACAAGATCTCACAAGATCCAAACCAAACCCTAGCTAGCCCAGATCCACACACTGGTAGGAACCCCCAAGGAAGATCTAAACTTGTGCTCGCAAGCCCACCAAGCAATCTCCTTGTTTCCCAAGCCTCAGCTACTAGCTCTCCTCAAAACTCGCTCCACAACCACCTCCTCTTCTCCCAAGTGGATGAATGATGCCTCAAGACTTCCCCCACAACCCCTACTTATACCAATCTAAGCCACAGGTCGGCCCTGAATATAAATTAAATACAAATACCGAAATTAAATGCCACAAGTCGGCCAACAACAACAATTAAATTCCCAAAATAGATGTCTTAGTAAAATCATGATATCTCCTAGCTCCGGATGAATTAGAACTTGTGCTTCGAACCATAGGTAGAAATATAGGCCCTCTTCAATCCTTGAAATTTTCAGCCTCCAACTCTTTATGTAAAATTACTTATACAGCCTGAAATAGGCACCAAATTCCTAAGCAAGGCCGAGCTCCCCTAGGCCATGCTGAGTAACCAAGACCATGCCAAGTTCCATTAAATACATCAAACCCAAGACCCAAGTGGGTTTATCCAACTCTACCAAACCCATCACATATGAAAATAAGTCCACACAACTCCATCAAATCTCCCAAACATGCAGGATAGCCAACTACCCTGGGATGCTCCTGCATCAGACAGGCGATTTGTGAGATCTTTCATTGTTGGTCATAGTTTTTCATAGTTTTCATATCATAGCTTTGCATTTGTATTTTTCATATCATTCTTAGATAAATTTGCATATCATCTCAATTTCATTTCTAGATTAGATTCATATCAATTTTTCAATCTTAATTGCATACAAAATCCAAAAAAAATAGATTAAATCTACATTCATTTCATATCCATCTTCTGCATTCAAATCCTTTGTTTAGGTGTTGCATTGTCACTAATCTCGGTCTAATCTAAGAATACATACTCGCATCTACTAGAAGGCAGTAAATTGCCTAGTTAGCTTAGTTTCAATTACTTGCAAGATTTCAATTTTTGCTAACCTCTAGTGTTATACTGAAGTGTTGTGTCCACAACTAGGTACAATTTTCACACAAACAATAATGTGACAGTAGGGACTTCTAGCAAGGGGCTTATCACCTATCCAGAGATCCTCCCAAAATCTAATGTTGTGGTCATTGCCAACTTTCTATTTCAAGCCTTCCTTAATAATATTGTGACTCCATAAAATGTTAGCCCAAATCTTAGAGCCCGAAGGGAGATCATGGGACATCAAATGTCTATAGAAATAGGAATTATTTAAGTATCTCTTTCATGGTTTTGCACCACTCAGTAGTGTCCATAACTAGCTACCATCCATTTTTTTCTAGTAGAGCATTGTTCAGGTATGTTAACTTCCTTATCCCCAAACCTCCTAGTGCTTTGGGTTTGCAAACAATGTCCCAATTAACTAGGTTCATCTGTTTCTTTTCCTCCATACCAATCCATAGGAAGGTGCGCTATATTTTCTCAATGTTTCTCATCCATTCCCCTATAAATATTGAAAAGAGATAAGAAGTACACCAAAATACCTTGAAGAGAGGCCAAAAGGAGTTGAAGTTTACCTTCACTATTGAGCATCTTGCCTTTCTACCATGCTAGCTTCCTTTGTATTCTTTCTAGAATAGAGTTCCAAAAATTGGAGGAAACATCCTTGATGGTAAGAGGTAGTCCCAAATATGTGCTAGCTAAGTTAGCAGATTGGCAGTCAAGGATATCCATAATTTTAACATGCAAGTCCATCTTAGTATTGAAAAAAAAAATTTACTTTTATTATAATTGATTTTCTACCCCAACACATGAGCATAATCCCTAAGTAGTCTCTTCCACTCCCTAGCCTCAATAATCAAGGATGAACCCAAAAGGTAAGTGTCATCCACAAATTGCTAAATAAATTCAGGGGGAAGGGAGGAAGTAGCCTTGATACCTTGAATTTTATCATTCAGAATAAGGTGAAGGAAATTTCTACTGAAAACCTCCTCGACCATTATAAAGAGGTAGGGTGAGAGGGGTTCACCTTGTCTCAATCCCTTCCCCACCTTGCAAAATCCCCAAGGAGATCCATTCACAAGAACTATTATCTCAAAAACTTGTTTGATAGTTTTAATAAATCTCTAATCAAACCCCAACTTTGTAAGGATGGCATATAGAAATTTCCTTCTAACTTTATCATATGCCTTGGAAATATCTAGTTTAAAAGCCATACCTAGATATTTTCTCTTGTCCATGGAATGGATAACATCATGAGTAGCAATGAAAACATCCAAGATTTGTCACCCTGGTACAAATCCTTTCTAAAATGGACTTATAAATTTATCAAGGAGGGGTTTCAGCCTATTGGCCAATACTTTAGAGAAAATTTTGTAGATGGTGTTGCAAAGACTGATAGGCCTATAGTCTGACAAGGGTTTAGGATCTTGTCTTTTAGGGACCAAGGCAATGTATACATTATTATTAAGTTTCTTAAGAAGCCTCTCAGTCCTAAAGAAGTCTCTAGCAGCTTTAGTAACATCAAGTTTGACCATATCCCAAAATTCCTAGTAAAACACTAGAGGGAATCCATCAAGCCTAGGTGCCTTATAAGGTCCCATAGAAAACACAACATCCTTAATTTCCTCCTTTGAAACTGGAGCAAGCAACAACGCATTATCAGCATCCTAAATTATCATGGGAAGGTGATGAAGGAGGTTATCCTGATAATGTTATAAATATTCATGTTTTTATCAGTATAGAAATGGTTAATAAAGTGAAATGCCACTTCTCCAATTTTGTCAGCATCATGAACTTCCTCATTGTTATCAATTATCAAAAATTTGATAGTATTCCTTTTCTTGTGTCTAGAAGTGAACCTATGGAAAAATCTTGTGTTTCTATCCCCTTCCTTCAACCACTGAACTCTTGAAAATTCCTTCCAGTAGATTTCCTCATTAGAAAGGTTTTCTTTCCATTTCTTCCTCCAAGATTCTTTTTCATCATGAATTGAAGGAGACAAGTCTCATGTCGCAATAACCTATTAGAGATGTTCAATCTTAGCTCTAATTTGTTTTTTTTTCTTGAAAATATATCCAAATGAGGACTCACTCCACTCTTTGACTTCCCTTCTAATAATCTCCAAATTTTGGGAAATCCTAAACATGATTGTTCCCTGAATTGGAATGTTCCACCACCTAGAAATACAATCTCTAAATTTTGGGTGAGAGTTCCACATTATCTCATAATAGAATGGGAGTGGGCCATAAAAATATTTATCCGTCTAATTTAGAAGGATGGGGGAGTGATCTAAGAGCATTCTTGGGAGGGGAAATAGAGAGGTGTTACAACCAAGTCCCATTTGGCCAACACAAGAAACCTATCAAGTCTTACCTATACCAAGTGTTGACCTTTCCTATTATTGGACCAAGTGAAAGGATTTCCCTAGAGGTGAAGATCAAATAGATCATTTTTGTAGATAAAATCTGATAAATCACCCATAATATCACTATAGTCTACCAGACCTCCCATTTTATCAGAGGGATATATAAAGGGGAATTAAAATCACCCACCAATTAATAAAAAGCATCTTCATTCTAAAAAATAAATGAGGATATTTCCCCCAGACCTAAACTTTGCATGCTCTAGTGTTAGGGGCATATACATTAAAAACATACCAAGAGATGTTTCCCATACAAAATGAAACAACAAGGAAGTTGTGAGAAAAAGAAAAGGCCTTCCCATCTAATTTACTCAAATTCCACAATGTAGCGACACCTCCATAAGCACCATCAACTTCACTATAGTAGAAGGATGCTCCCGACCATAATCTATCCACTAAACTAGCAAAGTTCTAAAAAGTCATTTTAACCTCTTGAATAAGTAAGACTTCCACCTTGATATCAAGGATATATTGTTTTAAAGCGTACTACTTTCATGGGTTGTTCAAGCCCCTCAAGTTACATGAAAGGAACTTCATTTTTTAGTATGGTGGGGCACATCCAGAGTCAATTGTCTACCATTGGAAATCTCTCTGGACATCTCTTTATGTCTAAGATCCATTTTTTAGGGTCTACCAAGCTTGTTGTCAGTCCCCACATAGGCATTCTTTCCTCCTCTAGCCATCTTCTTTGGAACTTACCACTCCTCCTTTTCAACATCACTAGGAGAAACAAGAGTAGATTTACAATCTGGAGAAAGGATAATATTTTTAATAACTTCCACAACTAGGTCATCAACAATAGAGTTTGTTGAAAAAGTAGGGGCAAATTGAAGGGACTTAGCCGACGCGGTAGGGCTATAATTCCCCCAATCTTGAATCATGACTATGGGAGGTTGTTTAGATAGTGACATGCTAGGTGGAACAAAGGAATTTTTCTTACCATCTTCCTACCCAGATGGGGTGTAGAAACAATCCCATTATCAATTTTAGGGGTACGACCAAGCTTCTGAAAACATGCTCATCCCAGAACTCCAACAAGAGACTTAACAAATGAACCCAAACTAGAGCCAAATGATTAAGGTCCTCCCTGGGGTCAAATCCAAGTTTCCATTTAGATAGTGCCAAGAAGTATTTACCATAAGTCTAGGTATCGAAGATGACAAAAATGAGGCTTCTTCAGCTGTGAAATTGAACAGGAATAATCCATCAAGCATAGCCAAAATGCTGACACTACCCTTAAGCTTCCACCATGCATTCACCCAATGACGAACCATATCAATGGTCAGCCTAAAGAGAAGGAACCTCCCAACCAAAGCTAACTAAAAGGAAGAAGCAATCTTATCCATAACTACATGCGATAAGTTAATTTCGAGGCTATCCTCTACCTGCGAAACCTAAGGGGAGATGAACTCCAAAATATTAGTAGGCTAGATTGTTAAAGCATTCTTATGAGCACCATTTTGAG